>JALJCQ010000017.1:3000000-3277500 GCA_023091665.1 Pythium myriotylum | reverse complement strand
ACTGTGAAGATGATAATGGAAAGCGATTTACATTAGAGTAACGTCGAGTGTCATAGAGCCGAGCCAAACAGGTTTCGCAAAAAATAACAAGAGACAAAACTGGGTTGGAAGTCCAACACGGAAGCTCATCGACGATCTCAACTTTTAGTGGCGCACGCGGCGCTTGCAGGCCTTCGTGGAAGCCGGGGATGGCGCGGCAGGTGTTGGGGCCTTCGTAGTCACCGTCGGTGTCTTCGTGGTAGTTGCAGGAGCAGGTGTCACCGCTGGAGTTCCGTCGTCGTCGTCGCTGCCACCGGCTGCTGGAGGAGTCGCAGGCGCCGTCGATGGCGTCGTCGCGGGCTTGGTCGTGGCATCGCTGGCCGCCGAGTCACCACCGCTGGAAGCGCCTCCTGCCGCGCCGGAGCCATCGGCGTCGCTCTTGAAAAGCGTAGCCGGGTCTGTCTTGGTGCCGCCGACGATCGGCGCGCAGTTCATGTAAACCTCCCAGTTGGCGACGTGCGTGCCGACGTACATGGCCTGGATGATACTGGCACCGGCACACTTGGCCTTGTCGACCTTGACCTTGCCAACGTTGTTCCCCTGGCACTCGTTGTTGTAGAAGATTCGCGTGTTGTCACACCAGACCTCGCACGGACCCGGGTGGCCCCATGGGAAATCGATCGCGTCAGGAAGTGGTTGCTTCTCGCCTGTGGTGATCGTGAGACCACACTGCTTGTTGCCCGTGAGTCCGTTGATAGGCACGAGCTCCATGTTGGTCATGACCATTTGTCGCAGAGTCTTGTAGCTCTCCATGACCTTGTCGACCTTGGGCGTGCCGTAAAGCGACGAGTCGACCTTCAGTGACGTGCTCGGGATTCGGCCCATGAACGAGTTGCCGTTGTAGAAGTTGTCAGGCCACTTGACGACGGGCACAGCCATGTTGGTGTGCGCGTCCACTGCGGCGACCAGCACAGCGACAGCGACGATGACAGGACGAACCATCTTCTCCCAGTCGAATGTTCTTGGTGTCAGGCACGAGGACAATGCGAAAATGACCATAGTCTCACATCGCGTTACAATGGGAGAGATGAGTCGTCCATCACGACGCTTGGGTAGAGGTCACAGGTCCGAGGGATAGAAGATGAGGGATCTGTTCGTTCCGCACGGCCGGCTGGTCTTTCAGATGCGATTTGCCATCGTCCGATTCTGCCGGTGGAACTCTCTTTGATCAGAATCCTCTCGGCGAAATCATGATTTAGGAATCGGAAGCCGGAGCGACCAGGTGGTTCCACAGAGGTTGACTGCCTGAGCCCTCGTCGCCATCTCGCGAGAGTCTCAGCTGTTGCTCACCTGGAAACTTCTCATGTAGCCGGTCTATGGGACGTCGTTCTGATGCGGAGACGAGGACGTCAACGACAAAACTGGTTGTGTAATTAACCATCACTAACACTCGCACTACACAAACGTCCGAGAGCGGCAGCGAAACCTGCTTGTGATCCGGGATTATTAGTGGCGGACGCGACGCTTGCAGTTGGTTCCCGACGATGGTGCCGGCGTGGAGGGATCCGTCGTTGTTGGAGTAGGCGTCGTGGAGGGCGAGCCGCTACCGTCACTGCTGGACGGACCAGGCGTGAGGCTTGGCGAGGCGTTCGAGCTTCCACTGCTCGCTTCGTTGGCCGTGCTGTCGTCGCTTGTTCCGCTCGAGGCGCCGCTACCGCTCGCGTTGTCGTCGAAGAGAGTCGCCGGGTCCGTCTTGGTGCCTCCTACCATTGGGGCACAGTTAGCTAGCGTGGGAAAAGACAAAACGTTAGATGGTGCAGCTCCCAGAGCGACAATCGAGGGAGCGAGTACTTACAGTAGATCTCCCAGTTGGCGACGTGGACACCGACATACATGGCTTGGATGATGTTCACGCCCTTGCATTTGGTCTTGTCGATCGGGATCTTGCCGACGTTGTTGCCCATGCAGTTGCCGTTGTAGAAGATGCGGGTATTGTCGCACCAGGCCTCGCACGGGCCAGGGTGGCCCCAAGGAAAGTCGATCGCATCCGGGATCTTCTGCTTGGGCCCGGTTGTGATTGTGAGACCACACTCTTTGTTACCAGTGTGGCCATCGATGGTGCTAATGTTGACATTGGCCATGATCAGCTGGCGCAGCGTCTTGTAGCTCTCCATGACCTTGGCGATCTTCTGGACGCCTTCGTAGCTCGGAATCGATGACGCCGCGGGGAACTTGTCACCGTTGATGCGGCCGTAGGGGGAGTTCCCGTTGTAAAATCCTTCGGGGAACAGGGGGGCTGGCACGAGCATGTTGGTGTGGGCCTCGACCGAAAGGCTGAGCGTCGCGACTGCGGCAATGAGAAAGAGCGAGCGAGCCATGCTTCTTGCAGTTGACGTTGTGCTTGAAAGCGAGTGAATTCGCGAATGAATCGAAGCTTGAGAGACCCAACGGGGACCCAAGAGCCCCCTCGATCTAGCCTATCGACTCCATAGAGGAGCTTGAAAGTAGAGAGCTGAACCGATGGGGAGGTACGGTCTCAAATGCTCCAGTCGCGAGGGGCGTTCGCTGTGACCGGATGGCGCTGGACGAACACAATGACCTCAGCACCAGCGGCGGTGGCGCCTACTTTGCCTCGATGCAAATCCCCATAGCGAGGGCTGCATTGGGGGAAACGATCGGGTCTCGACGTCGTCGTGATCATTGCCACATAGCAGGCCATTTGGAAGATCCGAAGCTTCCCTGAGCGGGGACACCTAAATGATATCGCATGGATAGAACGTAACAATTCACATAGCCAATACATTCAGATTGCATACATCCCATTATGGTCATGTTTGACTAGGATAGAAGCATTTTTATCCACGAGCAACTCTGATACCAGACGGTGTTGTAACCTGACGTGTCCCACGTGACATTTGACATGTAGCTCACCAAGAGTCCCAAAGACAAGCCGGCTCCTCACCGCAAGTGATCCAACAGGACGACAAGAGCCTGCGACATGGCTCTCTCCAGAAGCAGCAGCCTCGTGAGCGACTCTGGATACCGAAGTTGAAGCAATCCGTCTCCACGTCTTCCTTAGAGTCGGAGGTGTTGCTGAGACACTGAGTACCATCGAAGCGGCACAAAACCACAAGGGTGAGCGTCTTTTCACACGGAGACTCGGTCGCGGCACCACCAGACACTGTGAGTGCCTCTGGTTGTATGGGATTGTGCGGCGCTGGCGAATTTCATGATTTGTCTGAACTCAGAGAACGACTCTTCGGTCTCGAGACACGCAAGAACACTCGGCGAACACGATTTTTTGTATGGGATCTCGTACCGCCGATCCGTGGAAGTGCTGCTGGATTCGGGTGGTCATTCTTCCATCTCCAACGGATGCCCCGGATACATTGGACGATGGCTCCACATTGGACATCGCTGACAATTCTGGTGCTTGCACGGACTGCGAAATTCGCATCTGCTGACCGATGCTCTGCTGTTGTCTCTTCTGGCGATGCTGCAGTTGGAATTCGAGGCAGCATTGATGTGACATGCGCGTCGGGAGGCCTTGGATGCTTCTCCGCGACCTGTCGGTTCTGCAAAGTGTACGACACCGCACAGTCGTCCTACTTGCTTCCGTGTGCCTCGATTGCGTCAGTAGCAGCAACTCAGGCTCCGGCAAGTGCGTCCGTAACACAAGCTTCCTATCCATCGCCCGTGGCAGCGGCGGATATATGTGCGGCGACGCTCTCGCACGGAGATGCCACCGCCGGTATTAATGCCTTGACCGATTCGACTTGTCAAGGAGGTGGGTTGGGGTGCTTTGGTGATCAATGCAGATACTGCAAGATGTTCGATACCGCGCAGTCGTCATACTTGCTTCCCTGCTCGGCAATAGCAACGGTACCAACACTACCATTACCAGCAACAACTCCAGTGACGGCCCCTATTCCTCAAATACAAGTGCAAGCATGCGCATCAAGTGTTTCGTTGGGAGACGCCGCAGCTGGAGTAAGCGCTATGTCGGATCCGACTTGTGCGAATGGTGGGCGCGGATGCTTCAGTGCAGACTGTCGGTATTGCAAAGTGTACGACACTGCTCAATCCTCGTACCTGGTTGGATGCCACTTTAGTTCTCCACCCTCGCCTTCACCGACACCAGTAAGACCGACAAATGCCCCAACGCCTCTCACATCACCCCCAACGCGTACACCGCCGAGAATCGATGGTCCTCCTCCAGCGTTCGATCTTACTTGCAGAAGATCAGTCTCAGCGGGAGACGCCTCGGTCGGCATCGACATTGCCACCGATGTGTCGTGCACATTTGGTGGTGTGGGTTGTATTAGCGACGTGTGCCGGTATTGCCAAGTGTGGACTTCGTCCGCATCCGCCAACTTTATCCTCTGTCCCAATATTTCTAGGAACAACGGCCAAGATATTTGGTTTACTCCTCTCGCAGTGAATGACCAAGACAACGGCATTGTCGTTGGAGCAATCGCTCGCCCAGAACTTTATGAGATCGCGATCGGCGAAGACTCAAACTCGCCCGACCTGACTTCAGTCGACAGGAGTGCCTGCACCAACCTCATATCTTCCGGGGACATCGCAGTCGGCATCAGTGCAATCGTCGATACGTCGTGCCTAGACGGTGGTCTGGGTTGCTTCAGTCCCATGTGCCGATATTGTAAGGAGTATGACACAGCGCAGTCTTCATATTTGCAATCCTGTGACTACGCTTCGTTATCGCCAGCAGTATTGATGCAGGCTGAGCCAAAGAGATCGACACCTAGAAGTGGCTCTGTCCTCTGGGCCGTGGGAGGAGCGATCGGATCTCTCACTGTTGCCGGATTTGCTCTCTACAAAACCCGGAGGCGCTCAGCTCGAGATATAAACAACGTCATCGTGCAATCAGGAGAGGGTACAAGTGCAGAAGAGAGTAAAAGAGCGACAGATAGCTCCGTATCGGCGGATTCCGAAGAAATTGACGAGCAAGAGGACGTTTAGAAATCATATTTTGGGACGAAGAAAAACTTCAACTTGCGGGAAATGGCTACAGTCACCCTCCTGCGAGTGACCCCAGCACGGACTTGTCCATCCTCCATCTCAATCGCATACCATACGCCTCTTCGTCAGATTAAAACTGGATCCACTATTGTCGCAAGGGCCTTTTGCAAGTAGCTATCGCCGTTGGGCTTTAGTGAGCAGTTACAGATCGCATAGTCCCCGACAGTCTACCTACGGATCAGATGTCTCACCGAGCTGATTGTCGTTGGTTTCCGTTACAATGCGACTCCTCGGTGTGACGCTTGGATACACTGAGCTATGCCGGTGGCGATGATCCTAGAGAACGTGCCTGGAACGTCTAGAGTCGCGGGGCGGTCCGGACCCTCTCGCAGGCCCACTCGCAAAGTCGCCCAGGACCACACAAGCCATGAAATCCTTCTTCGCTCTGTCGCTTATAGCGCTCGCCACGTCTGACGTCCGCGCTCAAGAAGATTGGACAGTTTGCAACGTTAAACCCACGGCGAGGGATGTCTTTCGCTACTTGTCGGTCGTCGCGGACGCCACCTGCTCCAAGAGCGGTGTGGGCTGCGTGACAAACACCTGTCGCTATTGTCGCTTGTCGAATGACGAGCTCTACAGCAACCTGCTCATGTGTGCAGCGATTCCGGGTTTTATTGGGGGAGTATTTGATCCGCTGGACGTCGTAGATACGGGCCCAGCATTCAATCTCAAGTGCACCAGCTCGGTTTCGCTGGGCGACGCGTCTGTCGGTATCCAGATCGTCACCGACGTCTCGTGTGTGATTGGTGGCATCGGTTGTATGAGCGACTTGTGTCGCTTTTGCAAGGTCTGGACGACACCTCAGTCGGCCAACTTTATCAATTGCTCCTCGGTCAGCACAAATAACGGCGACGACATCATCTTCACGCCAATCACAGCCGTGCCTGTCGACACGACAGGCACTGTCGTCGGCGCGTCGACGACGCCTACCCTTAGCACGATTCTTGTCTCCTCCTTGACGAATGCTCCACCGACTTTTCCACCGACCGCCACGACAATCGCGCCCGTTCCAACCACCACTTCCGCGCCCGTCGCGACGACTCAGGCCCCGACCCCAACTACTGTCGCCCCTGTTCCAACAACGACGAAGCCTCCACCATCACCAACAACGATTGCACCTTCTCCGACGACAGCACCAACATCAGCTCCAATCTCCACAACAAGTCCGCCAATTTCGACAACGGCGTCACCAACTCCAGCTCCAACGACGACGCGACCCCCTCCTGCGCCCACTACCGCTGCTCCGCCGGCCCCTGCTGATGTCTGTGTTGCGTTTGTGTCTTCTGGTGACCAAGCTGCGGGTATTAGCGGAATGACGGACTCAACGTGTCGCAGTGGTGGTCTCGGCTGCTTCAGCTCAACGTGTCGGTTCTGCAAGACAGCTGAGACTCCGCAGGCGTCGTATTTGTTCCCGTGCGTGGCGTCCACGATCGCCCCAACACCAACAACTCTGGCTCCGATTCCGACAACAGTAGCGCCAGTGCCAACAACAACACGCCCTCCACTAGCCCCTACGACACTCGCACCAGCCCCAACAACCCTACCTCCGACTGTCCCACCTGCAGTAGCAGATCCGTGTGTTGCATTGGTGTCCTCGGGAGACCAAGCAGTTGGGATCAGTGGAAAGACCGATTCGACATGCCGCACCGGAGGCCTTGGGTGCTTCAGTTCGATCTGCCGATTCTGCAAAACCGTTAACACACCCCAGTCATCGTACTTGAATCCATGTACGACGTCAACCCCTGTGCCGACAACTCCAGCCCCGGTTCCGACGACGACGAAGCCACCTCCTCCACCGACGACTCCGGCTCCGGTTCCGACGACGGTAGTGCCGGCACCAACAAATCGAGATGCCTGCGCAGCGACTGTCTCCTCGGGGGACAACAACGTTGGCATCAGTGCCTACACTGATTTGACGTGCCAGAGCGGGGGTCTGGGTTGTTTTGGAACGACCTGCCGCTTCTGCAAGACCTTCAACTCAATCCAGTCGCAGCAGTTTCTTCCATGTCGAACCGCGTGAGATTTGCGAGTTCTGGCTTCGTGCGGTATAGATCCTGCTACTACCGAGGAGAAATTGGACCCGTTGATATGCGTGTGCGCCATTCGGCTGAGAGGGAAGAAGTATGAGTCGAGCAAGAAATGTAGGGATCTTTGAATATAGCATCGTCAGCTCGGTATATGATGTAACAGCAGTGTGAAGTGACTGTGCGAAAGTCCACGACGAGAGCACCATTGTGTGTCAGGCGTGAGACAGATCAACCACCAGCGAATGGCTCACTCCAAGCTTTCTCTTGGAGTGGAACCTCGAGCGTACTGCGCCCCACTCCCTCATCAACCACAGCAGTATCTTATGCCTAGGCCGCCGCTGATCACTCCATCCCGAAGTGCTATCTCGTTGCCATAGACGAGTTTCGACTTCGTATCAAGTCCGAGTACCCTGTGCCACCGGGCTCGGTGGCACACCAACTGCCATTTACGGCAACGACGCATCTGCTTCTTTTTGCTGGAGATACTCATCGCAACCCCGGCCCCGGAGGACCGGAGCTGTGCATGTGCGCTTCACCCCAGAGTCAGGGGAAGCATCCACTGTCTGGTGTTCAGCGGTCTGTCTTGACTCGAGCTCCATGACGCCCAACCAAGCTGCCCTCCGGAGTCTCCTTGCTGGTCTTCAGGCCGCTCAATCGCCTCGACTACGTCGAAGTAGGCGGCTCCAACGGCGTTATCCTTCGACTCCTACGCACGCGGCACCCGCCGCGTCGCCCTCATCTGCGATGTCTCTACGACCAAGCACTCACCCAAGCCGACCGCCTCCGCATATGCGGCTGACACCAACTCCCACGATCGGAGCTCACAATGGCGAACGCGCTGACCGCCTACGCGATACCAGCACGCACGTCAATCACCCTACCTCCCTCGACGGCCATTCTGACCTTCGCCACATGCTCCCTACAGACCTCCGTCCGTGGTAGTCCACCCAGACCGACTGCGCTGAGTGCTAGCAGGACCCACACCGAGCCTCACCAAGCTATTAGGATTCACCTCGTTGAATTCAATAGACTTCATTTGCATCATCATCTTATGCCTAGTCTCACCGCCCGTGAATTGTTGGCATTCAAATGGAACTGCTATCGTCTTGCACGCAGATGTACCACAGTAGACTCCAACATCATCATCAAATGGAATTCTCGAATTGTTCTTGAGGGTCTTGCGGTTATCGTCACGGCAAGCGCAGCACGCCACTTCTCGATAGCGCATCGAGCACCACCCCCGACGGCGTCAAGCCTGGACGCCACATCGCGCATGAGTTCGATCCGCGCGCGATTGCTCAAGTGATGCTTGACAAGACTCGATTTCCACCGCTATTTCTGGACCGCATAATTCTTGATTCCAACGGTGGTGTCGACATTACGGAGATGACCAGTTTCCAGATCTCGCCCATCACTCTAGAGAGCCGAAATGACGCCAAGCAAGTCGTTATAAGTCCTGGGGTCAATGCAGGGCAGCCGTAAACATGAAGAGATGCCTCCCAGCGAATAATAACTGTGCAGTGAGGACGAGGTCTCGATGTGAATTATGTGATTTGCTGACTTCTGAAACCGTATATTTCCCTCAGAGATATCTCTCCAACGTGACGTGGAAAAAACCGGATATCCAGAATTCCACCATTGCACGTGAGAAAGGGAAGGCAGAACTTCGTTCAGACATGTCACTCCAATCTACTCACTTCTATATCTCATAAGCATCGCTCACTTACCGATTTCTTGCCCATATTAGAGGCGCGCTGCCTATGAGATATCGATGCTTATGAGAATATGAAGTGAGTAGGCTGGGTGAGACCTAGTGAAGCTCCTTCATCTATTCTGTTTTTGTTGTTGGGAGGATATCTTCGAGAACGACGTTCCCAACGCCAGTTCTGACGACGTGCAAAACTTTTCCTGGGCCCACTACTACCACCACCCTCCACCTGGCCGCGCTGTTTGATGGCCCACACGTCATGCAGTCCTTCAGTACGAGTTTTGGAGTCGCCGAAGTCGCTCCGGAGGCACTATTGAGCCCGGGTTAACGGCACACCCGTGGCATCGGATTCATAACAGTGCGATCCAATAGATCTCACCTTCAAAATCAAAGTCAAGACACACACGT
The DNA here is from genome assembly GCA_023091665.1 of Pythium myriotylum. Taxonomy (NCBI): domain Eukaryota; phylum Oomycota; class Peronosporomycetes; order Pythiales; family Pythiaceae; genus Pythium; species Pythium myriotylum. The sequence continues at coordinate 3,268,335 of JALJCQ010000017.1, read as the reverse complement.
GGCTTGGCAAGTTGGCGCCTAACCTAGCGACGAGTGTCGTCAATAAGTCCAAGCCCAATCTGTTTCCTGCGGGGTGACGTGGTCAAACTGGACCAATGTATCTTTTATTCGCTATTTGAAATATTCAGGATGAGGCGGCCTTCTAAATTTCCTTTGCAATCCGTGACAGAGATTTGACGTACGATGGGCAGCTTTGATTCTGAAGTGAAACGCGCCACGCACAGTAGAGTAGTAGTCGAGGCAGACACGTCACTCCAGTCTGGTCTGGGTCACCCAGACGAGACTAGAGTGTACAGTGCAGTAGTCCGCGGGATCTCAGCCGGTGTGGGTGAGATCCCGTGAAGCAGTCCAGTACGACGGAAAAATCCGCCCGGATTTGCATGACGTTTATTTGAGAATGGATGAAGGTACATCTACCTGTGTGTACCTTCCTCCATTTTCTCGTTGTTGGGGCATCTCATTCCACATTTCATCGGATCCCAGCGAGATGGCCACAGATCCAACAAAGGCCGTTACACGTGCAGCCTCGGGCACAGCAATCATGTCTCCTGGAGCTGTCTCGCCAGGCTCAATGCCGATCGCGTCCCCACAGACATCGTACTCCGTCACTGGATCTTCCACCGTTGCTGTGAGCCTGGCGATCAAGCGTGTCCGGCTTGCTATCGTGTCAGCCGTTTCAGTCGCTATCGTCGTCGCGAGTTTGCTCGCCTTCCGCAGAGGCGTCACGTTGTCCACGGTGGAGCTACCGTCGATCAAGACTGAAGAGACTACGAAGAGCCAGACCAAACTTCTCGACAAGTACAACTCGTATACGGGTAATGCGGCTGCGGCGCTCACCAAGCCCATCGAGGTGTTTGTAACCATGGCGTTGCAGCTTGTGCTACTGCGATTCGCTGCCAGGGTCTTCCTCAAGCCAGAGCTCGCGTGGAGAATGGACAAATTCGCTGCGATTGCTGCGTGGGCACTGCTCTACCTGTTGCTCAATGGCTTCAACTCGCTCAATGTGCAGCTGCGGACGGATCGGATAATTCCAGTCATTGACGCCTCCGATCTCACTTACACCGAAGCCGTCGACACTAATGCATCAGTCTCTTCAGCCGCGACCACGAACTCTACATTCGTTGTCCCAGAAGCTACACCAGGTAACCTTATCACCAATACGATCCTGCGCACAGCCGTCGCTCCACGTGTTTGGCTCAAACCTGACCCAACCTGCACCATTCAGCCCGTGGACGAAGAAGTTCAAGACGATGGAGTCGAGTACGGTTTCCCCATTCGCGCGTGGCTCGGCAAAATGCAGGCCGCTGCACCTCCGGCTCGTACTCTGACGATTCCCCTCAACTCTACGACCACTGCGGACCCGAAACAACTGCCGATGGACGCTTCACGTGCTGCTACTCTGTTCCTCGCGGGCGTTCGCCAAGCCGACAATTTCATGCTCTGGTTTGGTGGTGCCGGGTTGAACGACTCGACCGCCGCCGACAACCTCACTCCATCTCAGTCTGCGATCTTAGACGACAAAGGATATGTTGTCTCTCAAGCTCAGATCTACGGACTCCTCCCCCCAGATTCCTCCTCCAGTGAAGCATCGAAGCGCGAGTGGTTCCTTCGTGAAGCCCCTCAAATTCTCGTTCGTGCGTTTGCGGAGAAGAAGGTGGACCTTGGTACGACCGTCACGACGCAAAACAACGATACTGAGTCCGGTTTGACGATGGCGTTCTCCCACGTTGACTTCACGCCCACAATTGCGTTTGATGCCGTGACGTTCGACGCTGCCGTTAACGACAAAGGATACACTACAGCCATTGACGCCGATGGAGTCACTCGCTACTTCAACTGGTACAGTCCGCAAATCGGCGAGTCAGCGTGTGGTCGAGCGTCTATCTGCAATGTGCAGAAGACGAAATACGGCACCGTGAATGAAGCTGTATACGATTTTCCAAGCCAGATTCAGGCTGCCGCGGTCTGTATCAACACCAATGGTACAGAAGAGAGTTCGTTTCGGTTTGTCGTCGACGGTCGAGATGGACGTACCGGGAGGTACCCTGATTGCAACCGTACGTCGACGACGTCAATGCTCACTATCAGCATCGCCAAGTGAATTGTCGCTGACGCAGTTGTAGAGCAGGCTACCAGTCGCACGCGTAACGCAACGATCGTCACACCGGATACCGTGGACGCACTGACGTATCCAGTGCTTGTGAATGCCCGCAAGATTTACTCCTTTACGGTTGGTCAACTTAGTTGGAAGACGGAAGACTTGGCTAAGGCATTCAATGCGGTTTGCAATGTGAAGACGGCGAACAAGTGTCAAGGCCTCCAGTTCCCCCTTACATCGAGTGGAAGGCCGAGAGAGGTGCTCGTTGCTAGCGCAGATGCCCTACCTGTCGGCAAGCTTGGTCAGGTTGAGTCTGTCGCTGGTCTAAACAAGTACACGCCGCTTGTCATCCTCCACGAACCTTCACGACCCGCTGTGCGAACGAGGAACTTTGTCAGCAAGTTTAACCTTGCCGCTGGGGACGTGCTGCTACCGCATAACCTTGGCTCCAAGTTCAAACCCGACAAGTCGACCGATCCGTGCTCCGCGGTTGTAGAGAACCGCCAGAACAACTTGCTGACCAACCACATCTACATGGAGAACGGTCTCCAGCCAGCCTACACCTCAGCCTTGTTCTGGCTATTTCAGAATGGCGTTGTCAAGCAAGTGATCAACGCGACAGCCAAGTCAAGTGATGCAAAGACGCTGCAGTTCAACGCAAACGTCCAAGTCTCCGCGCTCGTGGCGTCTATTCCCGCAACTAATGTCTGGCTCTCCCTGGTGGGATGTTTCCTGCTTTTGGCTGGTGTACTTGCTACTATTACTTACTCAGGTCAACTACTCGGAGACGAGTCAGAGAAGGAGAACGGCGCAAGCAAGCTGCCCAATGGCGAGTTGTCAACGACTGCGGGTGTCACACAAGTGTCTGACCCTCGAGTGGTTGCTCGGGTGATGTTGGACGACGCTAGCTTCCCTCCGCTTTTCCTGGACCGCCACGTCGTTGAGACAAGCACGACCAACAACGTCGGTATTACGGACGCCGCGAAATTTGAGATCGCGTCCATGACACTCGAGGGAGAAGACACATGCGGGGCCAAGCAGATCGTGCTGGCCAATCCTATCAATGCTGGTCTTCCATGAAGTGCTAATTCAGAGCTATTATTCATATATCCGTCTATACAGAGAAGATTCAGCCATGCTTAAGTACGACACGCTCACCATTCATCAGACTTTATACTTCTTCAGCTTAGTCCTCTTGTGTCCCCGAGAGCATTTATTGGCTGCGAGTCTCAGGGTTGAGCCAGAGTTCGAGCATTTGGTGGCTATCTGGATAGCTCTCGTGGGTGCCTTTGTAGGGAACGGGCTCCAAACCCACACGACCGTAGAAATCCACTCGCCAGCCTTTTTCGCACTCGGCACGCATCACGTCGATGTCGAGTCGTTTGGCTTCCTCCACACAGAACTCGAGCATGCGGGTCGCGAACCCACGACGTTGGAATGCATCAAACACGTTCAGACTCGCGAGGTAAAGCTGCTTGGTGGAGTCGCTGAGTGCTGGGAAGTATGGTGGGTATCCGAGACCGACGAGTGCGTACCCTACGATCGTCTTGTCTCCCACAAGCTCAGCAACGAAAGCGCGAGTCCCAGTGTAGGTCCAGTTGTCGCGCTCGACGATGCGACGGAAGTGCGCGCGCTGGTCATCGGTTACGGGGAGGAGATCGACGTCATGGGGCTCCAAGGCGCGGACTCGTAGCATTGGAGCTGCGTTCATTGACGTGAAGCAATGTGGGTTGTGAGGGCGACGACAGGCGAGGCGTCAGGATATTCTTTCAATCATTCCGGCCTGGAATGATGGCGAGGAGAAGATGAATGTGGGATAACCTCCCAAAATGGTTGGTCTAGGAATATTTATACAACTGACCGGTTTCATGTATTGCCATCTCGTCTTCGCTTCAACGTGAGATCCATTGGTTCAGTCGTCTAGAAACCTCTTTGCCTCCTCACCACCAGAGTTGCTAGTTGTGCGTGGACTGTCGTCGAGTCCAACAACTCGGCTTTTCAGCACAGAATGCACCTTGCTACCGACGAAGAGCGGCCTTTCCATGGGTGTGCCATTCCTCAAGTTTGGAGGTGCCTGATCCTCCAGATCCAGACCTTCCCATGGAATGCTTGGGACCAAGACAGCAAACGTCGTCCTCGTAATCGTCCTTGTCCCCGATCCACTGATTCACTTCAACAAATATTCCAACACAGACGATTTTACGGATCCTCGGAGTAGTAAGACTTGACAAGCTTTGGAGAGGACGGACGACGCTGATACCTTGTTGTCTCAATGTTCAAGGCCGATGCATGATTCGCCGTCGAGAGTCCCCCCAACTCAATACGTCCAACCGTTTTGGTAATTTCCATTGCCATCTGTATGCTGACCCAATCGGTACAATCGCAGTCGCTGTCAATCTTCCTTTGTCTCGTCGCAAAATGAGAGTGGAGTAGCACTGACTACCAAAATCCCAGGTGTTGATTTGGATTGTGCTCTCGCAAGTCGATGACGTAGAAGAAGAGAGAAAACTTGCAGACGTCGTTAAGTTGCTTTCCGTGGAGACGATCATCACTATCGTCGACGAGTCTGAGTTATCGTAGCAAGTGAGACGCCAGTCGATCGAGATGTCGCATCCTTCATCCAGCTCTTAGTCGGAAGTTTCAAGGCTCTCGACGCCTCCAATCAACTCGTCGCTCACTTTGCTTTTTGCGCTCCTCCCAAGACCCCCCCCCCCTCACCTTCAGATGGTTCTTGTCAAGTTCTCTCCGCTCGTCGCAGGCGTCTTTGTTGCGGCTGCTGTGTCGGCCATCCCGCGCGTCGATCCTGGCGTTCACCGCGCTCTACGTCAGCAAGGCAAAGTCGATCTCATCATCACGACAAAGGCTGGCGTGGATACTGCACTAGCTACTGTGAGAGAGACCGACCACCAGACTCGTGCGGACATGATTGCTGCCATGATTGAATCGCTCGAGAGCCACGCGAAGACCACGCACTCGAGCATCGACGTTGTACTCGCGCAGAAGGCGGCTGGCCAGTACGAGTCCCAAGAGACATTTTGGATTACCAACCAGAAGGTGATCAAGGGTGCCACGCCAGAGCTGGTCCAAAAACTCGCTAAGATTCCAGAGCTTGCTCATATTCGAGAGGAGGTCGTCTTCTCCATTCCAACTTTCGAGTCGGCCGGCAATTCAACTCATAATGAAAGTCGAGTGTTGGCCTCCACGCTCGCAAACGAGTGGGGGGTCGCCAAGATCGGCGCGCCGAGTGTCTGGGCCGCTGGCTATCGCGGTCAGAACGTCGTTATTGGCTCCCTCGGGACTGGAGTTTGTGCCACGCACTCTGCGATCGCTGGCAAGCTACGCAACACCCACAATTGGTTCGATGCAACGGCAGGCAAGACGACTCCGTACGACGATGTCGGGCTTGGCACACACGCAATTGGCACCCTCGTTGGTGGCAATGGTCTGGGGGTCGCTCCGGATGCCAGGGTTATCGTATGCAAGGGTATCCGCACTGATTCAACCACGGAGACCGAGCTTAACCGATGTGCGCAGTTCCTGACGTGCCCCACGACACCGACGGGCGACAACAAGGACTGTTCCAAGGCGCCACGGATCATCACAAACTCGTGGGTAGGACCCAGGGGCTACGCATTCTTCGCGCAGGCGATCAAGTCGTGGCGGGCGGCCAACATCATCCCGGTTTTCGCAACGGGTAATACCGGCCCAAACTGCGCGACCGCCACGCACCCTGCCGATGACGATCGCGTTATTGCGGTTGGTGCGACGACTTCAGCGGATCGCCTTGCTGACTTTTCTAGCAAAGGACCGGCTTTGAACGGAGCAGTCAAGCCTGATATCTCAGCGCCCGGTGAAAACATTCGCTCAGCGTGGAATTCGAACGACAATGCTTTCAACTCGGTCTCGCAGACGACAGCGGCCGCATCCCACGTGGCGGGTGTGATCGCGCTGCTTCTCAGCAAGAAGCCATCGCTAACCTTTGACCAGGTCAAGGCTGCGATCACGAACTCAGCTGAGCGAGCTTCGCTTGCGAGCTCAGGCAATGCTTGTGGTGGTACCAAGGACACGACGTACCCAAACAATCAATACGGTTACGGCCGTATCAACGCGCTCAAGGCCATCAATTCTGTGTGAAAGCGATCGTAAAATGGGTAGGTTATCCCAATTTGGTGCGACGTACCGGACGTATGATTCTAGACGAGCAAACCAACAGGCTCCCCGAGCTATAACGAACAAATAAAAAAATATATGGGCAGGGTCATGTGAAGGCGTTTTGACATTGCCTTGAGTCGACTGCCGGCGCTATCAGTAACTCATTCACTGATGAGACCTTCAGATAATGTTTGGAGTGGATACACCTATGTGTACGGTTACGGGAACGGAGTCACAGCTCTGTGGTCATTGAAGTTGAAGTCGTTCTAGACAATTCTAGAACGACTGTGCAGTACGTGTGGCTGGAGAGCGCAACGTAGCCAGGAGTTATGCCGTGACATAACTTTGCAATTCGACTCGTACTTAACAGTATGACGGGGAGTCCGCTCTGCGGAACTTGTACACCTTATAACACGCTTTTTGACAGCTGTAGGGAACTTGCACAGAATTAGCTCACTACAATAACAAGACCTCAAGCCAGGTGTGTCATGCCAAAACAAAAGCGCGAGTATGAACACAATTTGAACCCCAGCTAAGCGAAGAGTTTCGAACAGATAAAAAAAAATTGTTTGAAACTCGGGCCACCCGAAAGTGAGTCCATATATTCATAATCAAGTCTTATGAATCCAGAGACTCCACGCTAGTGATGTAGTCGCGCGTGGGCCATTAGTCTTTTACGCAATCGTAAACTTGTCGTTGTAGCACGTGACGTGCATCGGACGCTTGAGCGAGAGGTTGTTCTTGTCCAGGACACTCTTCCACATGAGCATACGATCAGCCTGCCCTGAGTTGGTCGACGAGTCGACCTTCTGCACAACGTAGATGCGCGCCTGGATGTACGCCTGCATGTACTTCGTCTCATCACCGCCTTCCGATGGTGGCTTAACGCCCTGCTTCACATACTTTGCAATCTGGTTGAGTCCGGATGGTCCGTGGTTGAGCGAGACGTCGAACAAGAATCCCTTCGAGAACACAGAAGTCAACTTGTGCTTTGCCGCCCAGCTAATAGCAGAGCTCAAGTAGTCGCGCTGGATACCGTTCCACACAGCCTTCTTCCACACCCCGTCACCGTTCGACTTGATCGTCGAACACAACTTCTCGAGTCCCTTGTGGGTTGACGAGCCATTGGCTTTCTCCAACGCAGGAATGAACTGAGCCAGCGGGTGGTTTGGGCTCATCTTCTTGACATCCTTGACGACCTCCAAGAGATCGCCCGTGCCACTGCAGAAGCCCACGAGCGAGACCGTGAACCCTCGGCCGTCCTTGATGTCTTCACAGTAGTTGTAGTTGGTCCACCACTGGGTGTTGGAGTTTTCAGCGATGGAGACGAGGCTCATGATGGTGTCGAGGTCGTTCTTGGAGAGACCTCCCGGGATGTTGTCGAGGAGGATGTCGGACGGTGCGGCATAGGCGCCGATCGCTGCGATGGCGAGACCAACGGTGAATTGGAGGAAGCGAGTGAATACCATGGTGATTTAGTAGTAGTGAGTCTTGTTGGGGAGACAGTCGAATGCCGAATGAAAGGATCGCGGTTGGCGTCGTAGTCCCAAAAGGGATCTTGCCGTTCCTGAGAGGGGCCAAACATTCGGCTCAAACGTTGCAACAAAACCTATCACTAGTTCATCTGATCGGGTCCATTCGTGTGCGCCGTCGTCTCAACAGACTCAGATATCGTGTGGGTATGAGTTCACAAGTCCACGTGGTCGATCAAACCGATCTGTGACGGAGTAACAAGTTAACGATAAACATGCATCAACAGGATCTTTTGGTACCATACTGCCACGGGCTCGGCGATCACTTCAGTAACCAAAGGATGACGTCGGGGCACGTGGTGTCATTTTCTGTTGGAAAAGATTCAATCTACCGCACGACATGATAGGATGCTCATCATCAAGTCTAAAGAGTTTAACTTGTGATCCCATATGGCTCAAGTGGTTCCGATTCTCACTCCCAATGTAGTTTGCAACGAGCACATCAATTCGGACAGGATTCATATGCAGAAATACCAATGCCGAGCGATCGGACAGGGATACTAGACATCCTGCACTGGTTCTAATATGGATTCTTGAACTCTTAGGTAAGGAAGGCCTTGAGTGAACCAAAGATGGGATCAACTACAATGATAAGAAAGGATAAAACCCGTGATCTTAGTGGCCAACATCCAGTGGGTATGGCAAACAACAAGAAACTTTAGCACGCTCAGTATGGACACAAAGAAACTTTCGCCGCTGGAGAGACCACAGATAACTTGCGGTAGAACGCCCTGCTCGACCGTCACCATCGGTTCATGTCCACCAGTTCGTCGAGCGACATCCACCGATGCCATCGTGGAGGTCTTGGGGTGTGCGAAGCCTTGCGAGCCAGTGGGCCGCCGCTAGATGTCGCGCGTCGTTGCATCCGACGAAGTGCCCAAATTTCTATGAACCCTAGTTGTTGGATTTCACGGCGAATTAGAAACCAGTTTTGCCCGCATGCAACCTAGCCTTTTTGTTTAAACGTGAGGTCTATTGGATCGTCGTAATGAATGAGTCCTATAGCCAGGTGGTACACCTACATCCACTTAAGCACCCTTAGTTATAGAAGAGTGGTCGATTTCATACTCATGACCGCAGCAGCGGGCTCTCAAGTCTGCGTTTCCCCTTCAGCAATCGATGTTTTCGTAGCAGCAATCGCAGTCCTGCCACTGCTTGCCCTTACGCCGCCAGGACGGTACACTGGCAAAGCGCACCAGGTCTTCGAGTCTCCGTAGGACGTGATACGTGCCACCGTTGTGAGCAACGTCTTCCCGTCGGATGAATGTTCCAGTTGGTGAGACACTCATAATCGTTGGGATCGTTCGTGTACTTCCAGTGGATGAATGTTCCAGTTGGTGAGACACTCATAATCGTTGGGATCGTTCGTGTACTTCCAGTGGACGCCTTGCGTACCGCCCGAGCGGTATGCGTTGAGCATGCCCCATTCGTAGCTGTCGTGCTGCTTGGTACAGAAGTAGGGTCCTTCGCTCTTGGAGTTGTAGTACCAGAGCTTGGGCCCATCGTGGTGCAGATGCGTTTGGCTAGGATAGAGGCTGTCGACGTGTTTGACGGCAGAGGCGAAGGCGATGCGACTTCGTCCGCAGCAACCATGATGGTGGCAGCCGCAGTGAGTGTAAGTATCGTGAAAGCCTTCATGTTGCCTTGGGTTCTCGGTAGAAAGTTGAGGATTGAGAATGCGAGGGGGTCCTAAAAGGCTAGCATCCTTGTAATCACTGGGCGAAGTATATGGGGTCTTTGTATCACACTGCAGCCGAATGTAACACAGGGTTGAAGTTGGTGGGGTGGTTGTGTCGAAGCTTCGATATCTGGCTGTGATACATACGAATTTCCGTGGAAAAATATCGTGGACAATGGAAACTTCAATATCTCACTGTGATGTACTGGGTCGCGAAGCCTCGGTTTACTGTAAGGATTGAGGTCCGACTGCATCTGTTTCCCGAGGCTTTTGTATCACTTGTCAATATACGGGTTTTCGCTATGTTGGAACTTCTGTTGCGCGCTGTGATCTGGATGGATTTGTGTTGGAAGTAGTAGTACTAAAAGATGGAACCTCGATATCCCACTGTGGCTCTGATTGTAGAACAGCAAAGCCCGCGATTTACTAAATCGCGGGCTTTGCTGTTGAAACGCTTGAGTAGCGACGTAAATCGGATTTATGTCGCTACTCAAGCGTTTCATGAACGTCGACATCGTGTCTGGTTAGGATACTACTACTCAAACTGTACCTTCGAAGTGGATTCTACTGGGATCAACAGAGTCATTCCAAGTAGCTGCGATAGTGGGCAACGGTTGCTCAGCGCGGTGGTGTGTGGACACACGTCGATGATAGGTCGTTTGTTAGCAGATCGAGATCGAAGGCCGGAGTGCGTTTGTGAACCTTCTACCTTCTACCTACGATACGTCAGCCATATTGTTGTGCGCTCGATAGTGGTGCATCCAGCGTTGGATGCCAAAGCGTTCGCAAGCAGCCGTGCACGATTGTACAGTGCAAGAAGAGATCTGCTGCGCGGTGGCCGTAGATCTCGGAGTTGGAGTAGAATCCGGGTTCTATCTCCAACGGAGGCAGCTGTAGAATCCGAACCAGATCAGAGAGAAGTCGGTCTCATACTAGTACATTGGAATAGAGTGAGTGCTGGGTCGGCATCGATCATGTTATCCGATACAACTGGCCTTCTTCTTCTTTGATGTGAGGTCTATCAGTGTGATTTTCTTGCGATCAAGCTCGTCACCAGGCGCTTTTTAGACAAATTTTCCAGTTGACGAGATTGTTTTCAAGGATAAGTGCGATTTGTACGTATTTCTCTCGACTCGCGGGATACAATGCCCGAGTGCTTCGAGCTTCGTCCATCGCAAGGTTGGCTGCTGTGTCAGTCATGCGGCTCACCGCACGTGGAAGGGGTCTCCCCTAACGAACGCCGCCAGGCATGATCCGTTCTGAACTTCGGAAGAATCCTTGTTCTCACTAGGTCGTAGCACTAGATGATGATGATGTAAGTGAGGTCTATTGAGTTCATCCTGTGAATCCTAATAGCCTACCTTTCACCCTATGCCTACGACTTGGACTCCGGTCTTGTACTGGGACTGCCGTAGCACGAGATGCAACTGACGAAATTTCGATCAAATCAGAGCCACAGTGGGATACTGAGGTTCCATCTTTTGGTACTACTACTTCCAGCACAAATCCATTTACATCACAGCGTGCAACAGAAGCTCCCACAAGACTAACCGAAACGAGAACCCGTATCACAGTGGATTGAAGAGTGATACGAATGCCCCGGAGATCCCTCCAGTAATTGCAAGAATGCTGGGCTTTCAAAAACAACTTCCTCTCTCTTCTCACTCTTCAACTCTCCACCACCAACACAAGATCAAATATGAAGACTTTCACGACCCTCATCCTTGCCGCCGTCATCAACAACATGGTCGCTGCTGACGAAGTCGCATCGCCTTCGCCTCTGCCGTCAAACACGTCGACAGCCTCTATCCTAGCTAATCGCGTCTGCACCAGCGACGGCCTCCGGACCTGGTACTACAACTCCAAGAGCGAAGGACCCTACTTCTGTACCAAGCAGCACGACAGCTACGAATGGGGCATGCTCAATGCCTACCGCTCGGGTGGCACGCAAGGCGTCCACTGGAAGTACACGAATGATCCCAACGATTACGAGTGTCTCACCAACTGGAACTACTATTCATCCGACGGGAAGACGTTGCTCACAACGGTGGCACGCACCACGTCCTACGGAGACTCGAAGACCTGGTGCGCTTTGCCTGTGTACCGCCCCGGTGGCGTCCAGGGCAAGCAGTGGCAGTACTGCATTTGCTGCTTTCAGGGCGTGGATTGTTAAATCGCGAACACGGGTCCAAGAGTCCGCTGCTATGGCCATGGGCACGAACTCAACCACTCTCTTATAATGAAGGGTACTTGATTGGATGAAGGTGTATTACCTGCCTATAGGGCTCATAACTACGATTCAATACATCTCACGTTCAAACACAAAGACTTGGTTGCATGTGGGCTGACCTGTTGAGAGTCAGAAGTCTCTACTGACTCTCCACAGGCGAGCATGTTGAGCTGCTGTAGCTCTTGGTGGTGTTTTCTAGCACATTTCAACTATCAGCAGGAGCATCTTCGCTCGCTCATCTCTAATTCGCTATATCTGTTTCTTGTGTGGGTAGATGTATGGCGTTGCGCTTAGACTTGTTGGGCTGTACAACAGAATTATGCAAAAGTCGCAGTCAATTAGCGACAGTCTGTTATAACGCACTGAACACACATACTTGTTCTGGGAATGAAGCAGAGAGCTCTGGTTCCTACTTCTTGCCACTACTCTTGCACTTCGACGGAGGTGCGGGTTTGGTGGTAGGAGAAGGTGAAGGTGAAGGACCGTTACCCTCATTTCCAGTCTTGTCGTCGTCATCATCATCGCTGCCATCGTCGCTGTTTTCGCTCGGGGCTGGAGTGGTAGTTCCGTCCGTAGGTGCGGGGGTTTTCGTCGAGGTCGAAGGGCGAGGAGTGCTTTCACTGGAAGGGGGAGTCGAAGCGGGTTTAGCTGGCTTGGGTGTATCATCGCCTTGCTCGCCATCAACGGCATCGATCGTGAACTTCTCCTTGTAGCACGTGACCTGCATCGGACGCTTGAGCGAGAGGTTGTTCTTGTCCAGGATACTCTTCCACATGAGCATACGATCATCTTGGCCCGAGTTGGTCGACGAGTCGACCTTCTGCACAACATAGATGCGCGCCTGGATGTATGCCTGCATATACGCTGTTTCATTCCCTCCATCGGCTGGAGACTTCACACCTTTCTTCACATACTTCGCAATCTGGTCGAGTCCGGACGCCCCGTGGTTGAGCGAGACGTCGAACAAGAATCCCTTTGAGAATACCGATGTAAGCTTGTGCTTCGCCGCCCAGCTAATAGCAGAGCTCAAGTAGTCGCGCTGGATACCGTTCCACACAGCCTTCTTCCACACCCCGTCACCGTTCGACTTGATCGTCGAGCACAGCTTCTCGAGCCCATTATGGGTCGGTGAACCATTGGCTTTCTCCAACGCAGGAATGAACTGAGCCAGCGGGTGGTTTGGGCTCATCTTCTTGACATCCTTGACGACCTCCAAGAGATCGCCCGTGCCACTGCAGAAGCCCACGAGCGAGACCGTGAACCCTCGGCCGTCCTTGATGTCTTCACAGTAGTTGTAGTTGGTCCACCACTGGGTGTTGGAGTTTTCAGCGATGGAGACGAGGCTCATGATGGTGTCGAGGTCGTTCTTGGAGAGACCTCCCGGGATGTTGTCGAGGAGGATGTCGGACGGTGCGGCATAGGCGCCGATCGCTGCGATGGCGAGACCAACGGTGAATTGGAGGAAGCGAGTGAACACCATGGCGAGAGTGAACCAGCGAGTTTCCTGGAAATTGAGACAGAGGAGGAAATTGAAGAATGACCAAGTTGAGCGATGGACCTGATTTCATCACGGTCTCTCCTCGGTCGACTTCAACAATCAATGAGGCGGGCGAGGCTGGTCGCAACGTGGCGTTGCAACCTATTTTTTGTGGGCCTCGCGACCCGAGGAAGCATCTCGGACCAGCTGGACACCGTGATCTTGTGGATCCCCGAGTCACGTGGTATCAGCTGACGAACCGAACTCGAGATGCGTTTGAGCAACAGCAGACACCCGAGAACGCACTCTCTCCGGAGAAACCTTGAAGAGTGTGCCACCAGATCCAGTTCTCGAGCTCCACGCTCTCTACACAACGCATTAGTCTAGCCTAGGCTCCATTTTTCGGCACTGACTTCCCGCCCAGTCCCGTCTACCTTCGTACGACCTTCGATACCTGATTCCAGGTGTGTCGTGTGACGCGAAGGTACCCCCACTATCCATTTTCGGACCCCCTCCGTCATCTCTCGTGAGGAGCTCCAGGTCACATTCGCAACGATGGCGGCGCCGCTGGGGCTGGAGACGCGCGAGCAGCGCGCCATCTTCGTCACGTACATGGGTCTCTGGGTCTCCTACGGGCTGCTGAACGAGCTGGCCAAGCGCCACAGCGTCTCGTTCAACGCCACGGCCGCGGTCGTGCTGCAGGCCTTTCTCAAGCTCGCGATCGCCGCGTACATGTTCCTCACGAGCGACGCCGTGGACAAGGCGCCCGGCGCGTCCATGGTCGAGCGCGTGAGTTACTTGGTGGAGCAGATGCGCGAGCACCGGTCGCTGCTGGTCAAATACTTTATCCCGTCCGGCCTCTACGTGCTCTACGACGTGCTCTCGTATGTCAACCTGCGCAAGTTCGACGCGCCGACGTACTTCTTGCTGCTGCAGTTCCGCATGGTCATCACGGGCGTGCTCCACCAGTTTATGTTCCAGAAGGCGCTCAACCGCAACCAGTGGATCTCGCTCGTCGTCACGACCATCGGCTGCGCGATCAAGACGCTCGGGTCGTCGTCGGCCAAGGGCCACCACACCACGACCTCGAGCCACGGCGGCCCGACCATGTTCGCGTACGGACTGCTCATGGTGCAAATGCTCAGCAGCACGTTCGCCGGTGTCTACAACGAAGTGCTGCTGAAAAAGCAGGTCAAGATCTCGCTCAACCTGCAGAATATCTTCATGTACCTCGACTCGATCATCTGCACGGTCATGATGCTCGTGCTTGGGCTCACAGGACAGACATTCGCCGAAGTCATCACACCGGCCAACTTATCGGTGCTCTTTTCGTTCTACGTGCTGCCCATGGTGCTCATCATGTCGTTCATCGGCGTTGTCACGAGCATGTTCCTCAAGGTGCTCGACTCGGTCCGCAAGGCTATCGCCAGTGCACTCGAGCTTGTCTTCTTGCCGCTGCTCAGCGCCGTGCTCTTTGGCATGCCAATCACGCTGTCGCTCGTAGTGTCGGTGGTCTTTGTCGCCTCCGGTGTCTACATCTACTCCAAGCCTGTGGAGGAGCCACGGCCAGCCACCTATGAACCAGTTGCCCAGAAATCCGACGACCTTGACATCGAGAAGGGCAAGAGCGAGTCGTCGCTCGGTACCACTGCAGCAACTACGACTGTTCGTGCTTCGACCGCTGCTTCGACAATCGATGCCTAGATAGATATAGACAATTTGCATTTGTGCATGGAGCCACACCAACTCACCAAAAAATCAACTCTATTACTTCCAGTCGACGTCGTCGCCCTTGGGAGTTCGAGGGCGACGAGCGCGGCTCGCGGCTTCTTCCTCAGCCTCGTACTGTTCGACGGTTGTGAAGTCGTCTTCATCGATGTACTCCATGAGCTCGCTCGTGCCGAACTTGTCCATGTACTCATCCTCGTCCATGTCGCCTAGGATCCGGTGCTTGTCGTTGACCATATTCTCCCAGTGGTCTTCGAGGTTCAAGATGCGGCGTGTGTCTTCACGCATAAAGTGGACCACGATGTTGTTGCAGTCGGCGATCATCCAGTCGTCGCAGTCGCGGCCTTCGACCGAGTACTCAAAGTCGTCCTGGATGTCGCGCGCCTTCATCGACTGGATCATCATATCGGCCATGCGTCGCATGTGCGCCTGCGAGCGACCCGTCGTGAAGATCATATAGTCGGCCAGCGCCGACTTGCCCGCGAGATCCACCGTGTACACGTTGATGGCCTTCTCGCGCTCCAGCGCAGCGAGCACTTCGTCCAGCGTCAGGTACTGTCCCGGCACCGGTTCAATAATGTCGGCATTGCGTTTGCCAACCTCCGGGATCTCCCACTCTCCCGTGCCCGCCGGCGTGAACTCGGACGATGCCGCGGCAGCGCCGGCTGCGCTCTCGGCGGCTTCGGAGCCCGCCGGGAAGTTGCGCGGCGTCTCGAGGTCGCAGTACAAATCCACGAGCTCATCGTAGCCCTTGGCCGCGTCCAGCGCCGTCCAGTAGTCGCCGCCGCTGATCACGATGCCGTCCAGCTCGAGCTCGGCGCTGTACTTCTTCACTTTGCCCGGCGAGTACACGACGCCCATGTACTGCGCCGCGGCCGCTGCCGCTTCGTCGTCGAACTCGGCATCCACGTCGAGATCTTCTTCTTCCTCGTCATCCTCGTCGTCAAGGTCCTCGTCGTCCTCGTCCCACTCGATTTCCTCCAGCTCGTCGTCGCTGTCCTCGTCGTCTGCGAGTTCCTGCAGCTGGCGCTTCTTGTCCTCGTCGTCCGCGCGCTGCAGCGCGATGCTCGTCGAGCGGAAGCCGCGGCTGATCGCGAGCGGCGTATGCGACACGCGCAGCGTCAGCGTGCGGCTGCTGCGCGTCGCGAGGCGCTGCGAGAAGCGAGCGAAGCGCAGCATGGTGGGGTCGGTGTCTCTTTCGCTGGTGATCTCAAGAATGCACTGGCGGACAACGTCTTGTGGTGTTATCTCAATACATTCTAAAAAAGCCTTTTTTTCAGCCACCAAGTGTTTTTATCTCAGTATCTACGAAAAAGCGTTTTGTGGACCCGAAAAAAACGCTTTTTGAAGGGATTTGGTTTCCTTATTTTTTTTCGAAGGTTTTGCGCAGCCGAGAAAAAAAAAACGAACCCATTCAGACCATCACTCTTCCTTTCGAATCCAGCTTTATCTTCACTTTTATTTACCATCATAGTCATCCACAGTCGCCGGAATAACGGCAAATAGCCATAGAACGTCCTGCATAAACCGGGGAAGAAAGGGCACCCGACGAAGAGCTACACGCGAGCGAGCTGCTGCTCGCCCCCTCCCCGCAAAGAGCCGCGTCCCGATGCGCTCCGACTCTCCGCGCGTCGCCGTGCTCCACGTGCGCGGCCGCCGCGCCTCGCGCGTCTCCACGCACCGCCTCGACTCGCGCGGCCTCGCGCTCGGCCGCGACGTCTGTCTCTTGGATCCGCTGGTCGGTCTTGTCGTGCAGGCGCATTGATGGAAACGCTTGCTCAAGTTTGTGGCTTGCGAGCAGGTCTCAGTGGCGCATGGCACGCTCGAGTGCACGCCGCAGCACGGCGTTTGGGTCTATGTGGACCACAGCGAGCGCGGCACCATGCTCAACCACAAGCTGCTCGTGCACCGAGACGCCGCGATCGTGCGCGACGGCGACGTGCTCTCGCTTGGAGAGACTGAGATCTCGCTGGGTTTGAAAGCAGAGAGTGGAGGAGACTGCTCGCTGCACGATGAACGGAGCAAAGATGACAACCAGCTGACAGTGAATAATTCGCCGTCACCGCCGCCGATCCCACTGAGCCAACTCGCTCGTCAGATGCTACCTAACATCGAAACGGCTTCCCGGTTGGAGCAGCGGCAGCAACCCCCACCAGAGTACATCAACTCGCCGATCCCCGGCAACAACTGGCGGAAAAAACGCCACTCCATTTCGCACATTGCCCGGCTACCGATGCAAAGCCCAGGCGCCTCGACGTCGACGAGCCAGACGTTTACGCGATCCAAGCCTCTCGTGCCTTCGGCGCCGTCAACCCCTCCTCAAAAAGATGCGCCGGCTGCTCGCCATGTAGCTCACCATGCTGTCAAGAGTCCACATAGTCCGTATCATCATGTTAAGTTTAAAGAGGATCCAGAGACGATTGCAGCTCCACAGAGTAGTCGCCATGATCATGTGCCCAGCCGACAGCAGGAGATCCCGCAGCAAAAGAACCAGGCGTCGGCATCCTCAGTGCGTTCTCCTCCACTTGAATATTCGTCCTCACCAATCACTTCGGCCGCCGCACTGTCATTTCTGAATCGGTTGCATCTCTCTCCGCCAGCGAAGTCCCCATCTGTGGTGGCACCACCGACCAAACCGTCCCCACCAGCAACTCCTGCAAAGGCCTCGCCATTCCCACACACCCACGCGTACGATGCGCCTCCAGCACGAGCCACAAACCGCGCAGTCGATCTACGCATCCAAGTTGCTAAACGCAACGCCGGGCTTGCTTCGGCCGCTGCAGCTGCAAAGCCTATCGGTGTAACCACGACAACAGCGCCGACGTCCACATCGTCCAACTCAGCGACTACTCGCCCTGCAGTTCTATCGCGCGGCATCACGATCCCGATCTCTTCGGCGCCGAGATCCGACCCGCTACATCATCGTCGTCGTCTCGGCGGAGGTGGGGTCGACGGACTAACTCCTCCTGCGTCCCCCGTTGCCCACCAAGATATCTTACGACAGAATCAGTCTTTCTTGAATATCATTCAAAACAAGTACAAGGAGGAGGAAAAGCTTAAACGAGAACAGGAAGAGTGGATGCGGCGCCAGTACCCGGCAGCCGTGACATCTCCGTCCGGAGTCGTGGCTGTTCCCTCGATGTCACCGATTCGACACGAGAAGGATGGCTCGCTTGGAAACAACGAAGAAGATGACGACGACGCGACCCTCCTCGTGCCTGCCAAGGCGCCAGCGCTTTTGCGAACTGTATCGCTCGGGCAAACGTATCCGGCGCCTGCTCATATTTACCACCAGCCAAGTCCCCGTTTGACACAAGCCGTGCTCGCCTCCCGTGCCCGGAAAGGAAGCTTTGACAGTGGACGACGTGGTCGCCATGAGATTTCTGGCAACAAGCTCGTTTCGCCTCAGTCCGACTCCCCCACTCAGCTCTCGCGCACGCACTCGCGGGCTCGAACATCCAGTGGAGATTCAAGTGTGGCTAGCAGTGTCTCAACCGAGCCGTCGAACCACCGCCGCGTCGTGCAATCACTCTCAGTAAGTTACGTGGTTTTCTTCCTCCCAGGCGCCAGCACTGACCCTCACGTGAACTCGTAGTTCACGTCATCTCGCGCCGCAAGCTCCGGCGAACTCAGCGAATTCATTGGGTATGATGATGACGATGCGAGCGATGGGCTTCTGTCTTTTACGACGTATTATGGGCCAAGCGGAGGCTTGGATGAGACAATCAAGGGGCCTCTCGTGACTGAAGCCGGACGTCTCCAGCTCTCACCACACCATGTCGGTCTCCGCAGTCGTGTTCCGTCGCTGGACGACGAAATGGCTGGCGTTCTCAACAGTCCATCCCATTCGTACAACCGCTCCCACACGTTCAACTATTCGTCCTCGCAAGAGCCGAAGAGCGTCGCCAAGCCCCGACCACGCTCAGCGGACAGGCAGCGCTTGCGCCGGATGCATCAGCTCGGAATCGACATCGATCGCAGCCCCACCCATGGGTAAACAGAATGACGAAAAGGAATTGTCTGAAGTGAGCAAATAATAAATAATTATGAGCTTAACGAGACGATCTAGTCGTTCGGGCTGACTCGGCGGGTCACGCGATACCTTGGACCGTCGTTCTACACTCTCCGTCATGAGGGAGAGCATATCTCGAGCACCAAGTAATGCAAACGTCAACGAACGTTCTGACTGTGCTGATGGGGTTGACCATGTCGACAAAGGAGACTGCTCGCTTCCGTGATGAGGGAATCGATCGCCTGCAGTTCGCACGATACCTTAAGCAACGTTTTACACTCTCCATCATGAGGGAGAGCATATCTCGAGCACCAAGTAATGCAAACGTCAACGAACGTTCTGACTGTGCTGACGGGGTTGACCATGTCGACAAAGGAGACTGCTCGCTTCCGTGATGAGGGAATCGATCGCCTGCAGTTCGCACGATACCTTAAGCAACGTTCTACACTCTCCGTCATGAGGGAGAGCATATCTCGTGCACCAAGCAGTGCAAACGGCAACGAACACGCAGATCCTAGTCGTAATGATTGGGAAAGTCAATCGTGGTCACTTCCGTGATGAGGGAAGTCCACGCTCTATCCGAAATGAGGGACAAAGTGACTTGTTCTCCAACCATCATGACCCTGGACGAAAGCGTAAACCTCAGCGATGCCGAGTAGTGAAGAGCTGGTCGCAACCATTTCCGTAATGAGGGAAAGGAGCGTCCTGCACCAATGCGCCGTGGAGCTGAGTTGCTAAGTCAACGTCAAACAAGACTCCGTAATGAGGGAGGACTCGTCCGGATCGACGAAGCAACCACGAGCTTCACGAGCAAAGTCACCACTCTGCACGCCGAGACTTCGTTGAATGGGCAGGTCCGCAGTCATGTCGGCTTGTCGGTCGAGCACGGTGTTGTCGGTCTCTCGTTCGGGCTCGTTTGTAACCTACCTAGTGGACGGCTGGTTTGCTTCTACTACACATGTCGATGTCGCTACTCAATGCGGGGACAGGCTTTCTGCTGATTCATTGTGCATGCATGCGTCGAACTTTCTTCGCAGCTGGTCGAGTTCACGTTGTAGCCGCTCGCTACCAGCGCTCCGCGACGATGTTCGGGTCGTGATCTTGGTGCTCGTTCGCACGGCTGCTGTGCGTTCTGCTGAGAGGCTCGATGCAGTTGGACGTGGGCTCACCGTGCGTGGCGTCGTTACTGTCGAACGTGGCGAGCGCGTGGGAGATGTCGAGGAAGTCGGCGACGTGGGGGCGTGCGAGTGGAGATCTTCTAGCAGACTCGACAAGGGCGATCCATGGTACTTGAGGTGGTGCTTCTCTTCGAACGTCGGGAGCTGGTACCGCGACGTGGGTTTCTCCTTCGTCATCGTCGTCTCTCGTCGTCGCAGTTCCGGCTCGGAGGTCTTGGCCTTGAGCTTGTAGGACGTGCTCGACACGTCACTGGCTCGTTGCTCTTTCTCCTTCCGCGCAGCACGACGGGCCTCTCGGTCCATGAGCGCTTCCGCAAGGTACCGGTTCTGTTCTTTCTTGTCTTCGAGTCGTGTCTTCAAATGGGCCACCTGGGCCTCCAAGTCGTTCTTCTCGTCTTTCTTGAGCTGCTTGAGCTTCTCCAATCGCGCCTCAAAGGACCCCGAGGTCTTGACGGCCGCGTCCACGCGGCACTGCAGCAGCTGGATCTCCTGGCTCATGTGCGCGTTGCTCTTCTGCTCGTTCGCGAGCTTGGCGGTCGCGTCGGCCACCGCGCGCTCGGCGCGCTCGCGGTCGCGCTGCGCCGCCAGTCGCTCGGCGTCCCACTGCTTTTGCTGGCGCTGCAGCTGCAGCGTGAGCTGCTCGCACAGCGTCTGCAGTTGGCGCTCGGTCGCCGCTGCGACCTGCAGCTTGCTCGCGGTCTCTTCGCGCAGCATCTGCTCGCGCTCGCTCGCTTCGTGCTCGCGCGCCGTGAGCTGCTCGCGCAGCATGCTCACGTCGCTCGTCAGCGCGTCGTTGTGGCGCTGCAGCGAGCGCGCGCGCGCCTCGAGCGCCGCGACCACGCGCGCAAACTCGCTCTGCAGCTGCTGCAGCAGCTCTCGGTAGTCGCCCACGCGCAGTTCGCGCGCCGTCGGAAGGCTCGCCATGGAGGAAGGAGGTCTCGAACTGGCGCGCATTTTCGAGAGAGGGGGGGGGGGGGGGGGGGGGGGCTCGTTCCCGCCCTTTCCCGGATGTTCAAATATCTAAAACCTTGATTTTACGCGAAAAACCTCGGATTCGGTCGATTAAAACCTCGTTGGGTGAGTGTCTTTCGGAGGGAACGAAGGAGGTTGAATATAGTTGGAAAGGGAGCACAGTACATCCACTTCAAGCGTGGTGGTCAAGAAAGAGCTCCTGAGAAAGGCAATCATCAATGACCCTCGGGGCTTTCCACTGGCGCGCGTTCGCGCCGCTCGCGCTGCTGCGCGGGGCCTGCGCGCTCGCGGCGCTCGCGATGGTGCATCCGGACGAGTTCTTCCAGAGCCAGGAGGTCATGGCGCGGCTCGTGGTGCGCGACGACGACGCGCTCAGGCAGCAGCTCCACGTGCCCTGGGAGTTCACGCTGCCCACGCCCAACCGCTCGGTGCTCTTCCCGTAACGTGGAGCTCTCGTGGCCATCGATTGCAATGTGGTGGTGTTCTCATGGTGGGAATTGTTGAGACAGGTTTCTCGTCGCTGGGCTGCCGTACAAGCTGCTGCAAGCGCTGGGCATCCCGCTCTCCGGGTATGTGATGCTGGTTGTGCCGCGACTGCTGCTCTGCGTCGCCTCCTTCAGCGTTGGTATGGGAAATAGCGGCGCTGGTTGTTTATGTGTGACGCTATGGTTCTGAAAGAGAGTTGTGTGGGGCGTAGACGCCGCGCTGTTTGCGTGTGCAAAGGCGATCGGCGAGCGTGATCCGATGGCCGTTGTCACCAACTTTGCCTCCTCGTGGCCGGCGCTCATCTTCTTGACTCGGCCATTTTCCAACACATTCGAGACGTTTCTTCTCGCGTTCAGCATGGCGGCGCTGCTGTGTTTCAACCCTGTACGTGCTGCCACTATACTCCCTGATCGACTCTGCCCAGAGCGTTGACATTTCATGTGCTCTTCCAACAGCATCAGCGCGTGTTCTTCAACGTGATCCACGTCCAGACAGTTCTACTCGGCAGTTTACTCGCGTTCGGGTTCTTTACTAGGTTCACATTCCCTCTCTTCTTCTTGCCGATCGGCCTCGAACTCGTCCGACGCCAAGACGAGCTACTCTGCCAGCAGCTGGCCAAGAAAGAGATCCCGACTCCACCCAAGAAGCGCACCAAAGAATCGCCACACAAAGCTTTAGCCAAAAAGGAGCCGTGGGACTGGACCAAGGAGGCCACAGCAAAGCCAGCCACTGCAACCACAGAAAAAGCTTTGCTTCAACGTCGGCTCGTTCGCGCGATCTCGATCGGATTACAAGGATTCTTCGCTTTTGTCGTCTGGTCACTTGCTATCATCGCCATCGATACGTGGTTTTTCCGTGGTGAATTTCCTACGACTACGAACGCGTGGTCCAGAGCCATCGTCGCGCCCCTCAATAACGTGTTGTACAATATGCAGCACTCGAACCTCGAGCTCCACGGCGTCCATCCGCGTGTTACCCACGTACTAGTCAACATGCCAATGCTGTTCGGCCCCCTGTACCTAGTCTTCGTATCGCAGCTCAAGACATTTCGTGAGCGGCTGTGGCAGGCCGGGTCCGTCGTCATCCCGCTCTTCTTCATCTCGCTAGCACCGCATCAGGAGCCACGCTTCCTTCTCCCGTTGCTCGTACCACTCCACCTTTTCCACGGTTCGGCAGTTGCAGAGGTACGGTGGAAGCAGTTCTTTTGGACCGCTTTCAACGCCTTGCTGGCGATTTTCTTCGGGGTTCTTCACCAGGGTGGGCTGCTTCCGCTGCTCCTTTCCCTCAGCTCGAAGGCGTCACCTGCACTGCTGTCGATCCCTTTCACGGGATGTGTCTTCACCGACGACTCGATCTCGACGCTCAACACACCAATCGTGTTCTACAAGACGTACATGCCACCACGGTTCGCACTTGCCGACCCGCTGAGACCATTTGGCTCCGATTTCCGAGTCGTTGACCTCGCCGGTGGCCACTCGATCGAGACACAGCTACGCGACAACGGCGTTGCAGATCTTAGCGAGTTTTTGTTGGTCACACCGGCAAGTATCAAAATCGAGAATGTGATTTCTGCCTGGGGACCGGACGCTGCGGGGGCCAAGACGCGAGTTGTTGGTACTTGTTTCCCGCATGTGTCGACGGAAGATCTTGACTGGAACAAACCTTTTGAGCTTGTGATATACCACTGGACTCGCCCATCGTTCGTCGCGCGGCTCTGGGAGGCCACCACTTCGGTCTTTTCCTCTTGAAGCGTGGTGGGAGAAATTCGTCGCTGCTAATAGTGTAGAATGTAGATAATTTCATTAGATAGGAGAATGAAGCCTGCAGATAGATGACAAAGGGACCAAGCAGTAGATTGGGCTTAATTAACTTGGGCTGCTCAAGCAACCATTTGAAGCCGTCGCCTCAGTTGGCAACGTGAGGAAAATCTCTCGTCCAGTCGTGCGCACAGGAACCAGGTACAAAAATTAAGCTCAGGGATCGTTGCTTGCTCGCCAGGTTCAGTCGTTCCCCGATTCGCTCGCAATACAAGTGGTGTGGATCTTTTTTTACACGAGGCTATCGTCGTAAGGGTTCCTTAGTCTGCTGTCCTCTGTTCCCTGTCTTCGTCGTGGTGAGTCCGTGGCATTGTGGTTGTTGAGACAAAGCGGACACAGAGCTATTTACGAGCATTGTTTGTGTTTCTTATTGACAAATTCCGGTGCTGACTTGACGAACGGGGCAGGAACATCATTTTCATCGCTCTCTCGAAATGAATCCGCGCAACTCCTCCATCAGCAGCCCTGGGCCTGCATTAATCCTCACCGCCAAACCCCCGCCAGGATCATTTGATCGCCATGAATACTCTCGCCGACGCGAAGTAGTCGCGCGATGTTCAGTCTCCAAGTGCAAGGAATTCGTTGCGTGCCTCGGGTCCGCCTCAAGACTCAGGATCCTTGGGGTCATTGTGCTCGCACCACTTCCAGCTCTCGCCTTGATGTTATTCCTTCCTCTGATACACCTCAATGACCCAAACGAAGGCTACAAAGCAAACTGCCTCTCATTTTTGACACACTTCGCAATCGGCGTCTCGTTTACGACTGTGGCCACTACTCTCGCCTACCGCGCTGACGCCGGCATCTCCCATGAAGATTACTCGAACGCATAAATCATGGTCACGTCCGCTTTTGTCTCACTTTGGCTCGTATTCTGTTCGTGGGTCGGCATAAAATTCTGGCGGTTCCCGATCCCATTCCACGTCACACTCGTATACGTGCTAGGCTTCGTGGGCTTCGGCTTTATCCACTGTTTGGTGTTCCGCACGCGGCTGCAAGAATCCGCCATTTTCCGAAAGCGAATCGTGGCGTACCTTCCTTGTATCGCGATCTACACCAGCCAAATGACCATCTACCAAGCGTACTCTGCTGCTTACCATGCCTCCGACGAGTGGCTCGAAGTCGTGCTCACCTTACTCTTCCCATTGATCAAATACGCTCTTAAGATGTCGATCCGCATGGTCTCGGATCCAATTCTCGAGCAGTCGGACGAGATGATTGTCGGTAGCATCGCGATCGCTGCGACGATGTACCAGTCAATGATCATGCAGTCGACGCCGTCTGTGATTGTGACGGTGCTCATCATCGGCGTAGACGTTGTCCAGAGCATCGTCGAGATCCGGCACATGATGGACAAGCAATCGGTCGTCACGCAGGATAAAATCATTGCGACAGCGATCAACCATCTCGAACTGTCGGGCCTGAGCGACAAGAGGTTGGAGAAGCAGCTCTCCAGCTACGGATCGCTTGTGAAGACGACACGACGGATGATTTTGCCCGGATCTGTAGCCCCAGAACTAATCGACAACCGGCGCGTGACGTCGGGAGCTAGCCAGAGTAGAAAGATCGCCACTCGAGATCCTGCATGCGGCCGAGAAGATTCTCGGCCGCATGCAGGATCTCGAGTGGCGATCTTTCTACTCTGGCTACCTTACCGTGGCCTCGCAGCTCTCTTCAGCCGTGTACAATTTGTCGATTGCCGAGTTTTACTTCCATCCCGGACGACTGGTGCCGGCGCTACTCTCATTGTCACTCTACATCGGTCTCCAGGTGCTCAGTTTTCTCGTCGTGGCCCTGGTCATGCGCGTGCGATTCCAGCTGTCACCTCTGCCACTACTGGCCTTCCATCTCGAGCGCTACGCGTGGTCGTTCCAGGGCAAACTGGTCTCGTGGTTCTCGTTGCTGCTTCAATTCTCGCTGCTGCATTACGGCACCGACTTCTCCTTTCGTTTCGGTTTCCACGTGCCCACTGCTGACGACTATCCATAGTCGAACGATACTCTATGGTCCTGCCGCAGATGCTCGAGCCTCACGACCGCCACGAGGATCCGCGTAAGAGAAACTCACAGTGCCTGTTCCAACAAATATCAGCGCGCTTCCTCAAGAACCAGCCCACGCATCATCACCAACCAGACCTGGTGCCCGCCTTTCTCACGGGTTCAAATTGAAGCTACGCCTATCGCCACGTTGGAGTCGCCAGCGAGTGGCTCAAGCGAATGGGTTTCCGGACACACCTGCACACAATTTGTGTATGTCGGGTCTCTCCATGCCCCAGCTGACGCAGGTGGTGTCACATTCGAGAAGTCGCACCCATCATACTCGTGCTGTACTGTACAAAAGAGAGTCGGTGATGCCATCGTGATTCTTTGAGGACCGACCCCAACGGTCTCCGATCAGAGAGAAAATTTCGAACCTCGCAAAAGCGACCTGTCAAATCCACGAGGATAAGCAGCGGCTTCAGTGCGAGTGGCTGCGCCGTGCTGTCTTTCTGGTATCTTCGCCCCGACCCACTCGTGTCGTGGGTGAATTGTCGTGGCTCACGAAGTGGGGGCACTAAATAGTAAATCCAGCGACGGAGGTGGCTCCATTCGTGCCGAGTCACCCATGAGCCCAGTGCCTCAATTAGGAGACGAGGACCCTGGCGTCAGAGAAAGCCCGGCGGGACGAGATTCTGCTTGACTCAAAGTTCGATCGCGATGATCAGCAAAGAGGCTTCAAGGCTTGGGTTGAAATCGAAATCGCTGATTTTCGGAAGCTCAAAATCCCACATTATCTGCTTTAAATACCGATTATTTATTCGAATCGCTTTTAGGGGTAGGGGTCGTTAACACCATCACCAGCTGGTTGATCGGGCGTTCTGTCTCTGTCCGCTCGCCGCGACACTGGAGGAGCTCCTCACGAGGTCCAGGTGCCACGGTGGCCTCGATGGTGCGGAGCCCCCACCGAAGCACTCGTCAAAGCGACCGACCATCATGAGCTGCCGGGGCAAGCGCTCGGGGCTCGCGGCGCCCAAGGTCACAACGCTCGTCGTGGACCCCGCCAATCCGACGAACACAGCGATCGTGGTCTCCCCGACGTGTGAGGAGACCGTGATCGAGGCCGTGGCGTCTGAAGAGCCCGGGGAGCTGCGCATCAAGGCCAACAATCTCTCGATCGGCGCCGTGTTGAGCGTGCCGAGCGTACAGAGTCTCTTTGTCAAGGATAACGCGATTACCGCGTTTAACGCGAGCACCTCGACGTTGAAAGAAATGTACGCGAGGAAAGACGGTTTGCCCGAGGCTGCGAAAGAAGAGACTGACGGGAATTGTGTGTGGCGTTTATCCGTTGCGGCGGTGTAGTGACATCACGAATAACCAGCTCACGACGCTCGACAACATCAAGTTCCCCAACACGCTGAAGCGGATGTGCGTTGAGATCGGGAGGAATTTGTTTCTTTTCTGGTCGTGGCTGATATTTAGAATTCCATGAGCAGATACTTGGACTTCAACCCGCTGACAAAGATCAAATCGGGGCAGTTGCCATCCTCGCTGACTGAGCTGTACGTCTGTTTGGGATTGTTGCTAGCGAGCGGGCTGAACATTGACATGCTTTCTCTTGCAGGCTCCTTCGAAAAGCGATGATCCAGGATCTGAAATCGTTCGTGTTCCCAAGCAAGTTGGACAAGCTGTATCTCAGCGGCAACCGCCAACTTCAGTCCTTGTACGGTTTGGTGCTGCCAAACACGCTCTCTGTTCTGTATGTCTTCGTCAGGCGTTCTTAGAATCTTTGTGTCTGACGATGTCAAATTCGTCGAACAGGGATTGCAGCGACGGGGTCGTGAAGGACATCTCTGGCGTCAGCTTTCCGAAGACCTTGCAGACATTGTACGCATTCTTCTGTTGACCATCCCTTGGAGGAGGAACGATACTCACTCGTTTTTGTCTTCTTGTGGCTTGCGCAGTGTCGTCACCGGGGCTACTGTCACGACTTTTGACTTCCGTGCCTCTGATTTGTCGACGCTGAGTAAAATGAAACAACTTCAAATCACTACGGTCACCGGTCTCTCCTGTCCGGACACGCGCGCCAAGATCACAGTCTTCACTGATTCGCTGTCTGGGTGTCAATACTCGGATCTCGACTTCGCAGATAAATACCCGGCGCTGACTGTTTCAGACTCCTCAGCGTCGTCAAACTCTGGAACCCCAACTCCGTCGCTAAGCTCAGATTCGAACACGTCACCATCGTCTCCATCGTCTCCTTCAACGCCGTCCGCGACAACAGCGACGTCGAAAGGAGGAGGTGGAAACTCGAGTGAACTCATTATCGTCGGCGTGCTTGTGCTCGTGGCAGTTCTGGTCGGTGCTGGAATTGGCTTCGTTTTCCAGCGACGACGGAAGGCCAGGCATTCAGAGTCTGGAGAAACCACAAAGGCAACTAGATCAAAGACGAAGACTCGAACCGCAAGCCGATCCGACATGGTGGTAGAGGCGCCGCCCAATTCGAACGGGTTCCTAGATAACGACGTCCGCAATGATGTCAATCTGATCCCGTACCGGCTGCCGCAGGAAGAGATCACGATCGTCAACGAGATCGCAAAGGGAGGCTTTGGAATCGTATACCGTGCCAAGCTCTTCAGTCAGGACGTCGTCGTTAAGCAGATCACACCAAACAAAGCCGAGTCGTCAGACACATTGCGGAGGTTCATGGACGAGATCCGGCTCTACTCGAAGCTGGACCACGCCAAAATCGTGCGGTTCATCGGACTGAGCTGGACAAACCTCTTCGACTTGGGTCTCGTGATGGAATACATGCCGAACGGTGATCTCCACTCTCTACTGCGCGTGTACCAGAAGGAGCCACGTGGTCGGCAACAGTTTGCGTGGTTCACAAACTTTAGCGAGCCGCGCTGCAAGGCGCTTCTCGCCACTGATATCATCGAGGCCCTCGTGTACTTGCATTCCTTCTCGGCACCGATCATTCACCGAGACTTGAAAGCAAAGAACGTGCTTCTCACTGAGGATTACACCGCAAAGCTTGGTGACTTCGGTATCAGTCGGGAAAGCGCTGAAGAGACCATGACCGGTGGTATGGGCACGACGGCGTGGATCGCGCCAGAGGTTCTTCAAGGCGAGCGGTACTCGGAGAAGGCCGATATCTACTCGTTCGGCATTCTGATGTGTGAGATGGATTTATGCAATCACCCGTACCGGAGTAGCCGCACGAATGAAGACTCGATGTCAGATGCCAAAATTGCATACCTCGTGAGCACGGCATCGTTGAAGCCCACTCTCCACGACGACTGCCCGGGCTCAATCCGGAAATTGATCATGGAATGTCTCGACTTCGACGCTGCCAAGCGTCCGTCGGCTGTGGAGCTGCATTATAATCTGCGTAAAGTACGGGAGGCAGCACTCGAGTGGAATTTTGTTTGAGGCATCAAGAGAATAAATATGAAAATGAAGAATGGATTGTCGTGCACGCTCGGGGGGAGAGAGGACAACACTTGTCCCCCCTCGTTGATCATCGCTCTCCTCCTCACTTCACTGTGGACCACACTGATGTGGTCAGTGTGTGGGCAAGTTGTCACGCCTGTTGAAGGTCGCAATTCCAGCGTGTCATCTGAGCTATCCACAAACGTCTCCACCGTGGCAGCCATCTGGAGGCATTATCTTCGATTTTCGATGGCTCACCGGAGACTCGTTGTCACGTTGCTGTTGATGTCAGCGTGGCAAGAACGGCCGAGTCGGACGCATTCAACCGGGCTCGACTCCCCTCCAGACGTAATTTCGATTAGTCCCAGCTATGAGCTGCAATCGATCAGGAATCGCAGCGCCCAAGATCACGACGCTCGTCGTAGACCCAGCAAACCCCTCGACCACGGCACTTGTCGTGTCCCCAACCTGTGAGGAGACCGAGATCAAGGCCATCGCATCCGAGGAACCCGGCGAGTATCGCATCAAGGCCAATAATCTATCGATTGGGGCAATCTTGAGCGTGCCGAGCGTGCAGAGCCTGTTTGTCGCTGACAACGCGATCACAGTGTTCAATGGGAACGGCTCTACGCTCAAAGAAATGTGAGTGGTCCTTGGCTTTCGTTGGCCTGACAGAAATCTGGGCTGATTGCTGCAAAATCTGTATTTCATGTTCACTAGAGACCTCACAAACAACAAGCTCACGAGTCTCGAGAAGATCCAGTTGCCGGCGACACTCAAACGCCTGTGAGTCCTCCCGTTTCACGTCTGGTGATGCCCGTGGGAATCCCTGGTTCTGAAAAGCGTCCCACGTTTCTTAGTTACCTGGATTTTAACCAGATCAAACAGATCACGCCTAACCAGCTTACATCGTCGCTGAGTGAACTGTCCGCTTCCACCGAGTTCGACGTCAACATGGTGGAATACTAATCTCGTCGTTGACGTCTAGGCTCTTCCGCAAGGCTGCAATCCAGTCATTACAGCCCTTTGTGTTCCCCAACAAACTCGATCGACTCATTCTCAGCGGCAACCGACAGCTCAAGTCACTCTACGGCCTCGAGCTGCCGAGCTCGGTGTCCTACTTGTGAGTAGTTCTCGACATTGTCGTTATGGTGAACGAGTTGCTGTGGCACTGACAGTTTTCCTATGTGCAGTGAGTGCAGTGATGGTGTCGTGACTGAAGTGGTCGGTGTGAGTTTCCCGAAATCTCTACAAACCATGTACGCACATTCTTTTGTTCCATTCACCAAGAAGTGATCGATCTCAACTCCATGTTCTTTACTGCCAGGATCATTGGAGAGAGCCCGCTTACGGCCTTCGACTTTCGTGCATCTGATCTTCCAACTCTAAAAAGTATGACGATCCAGGCGTCGTCAGTAGCCAATTTCTCGTGTACCGACATCCGCTCGAATCTCACCAAGCTATCTTCGACTTTATCGGGATGTGTCTTCACTGATCTGGACTTCGCTGACAAGTATCCGCCACTCTCTGAATCGTCATCGTCGCGTTCGTCATTCCCGTCGACGCCGTCTCCGGCTGCTGCTTCAGGTGAGAGCACGCCGACACCTCCAAAGACGTCGAGCGGAGGAAGCAACTCGAGCCAGATTCTCGTTGGCGCGCTCGTGCTGGTTGCCGTGGTCATCGGTGCCATTATCGCTTTCGTATTCCAGCGACGCCGAAAGGCAAAACGTGACGAGGAATCGGACGGAGAAGTCGGCAAGGATCGAGCAACGAGAACGCAGACTGCTCCGTGGTCTGACGGTGGGAACCTCTCGCACGATTCGCATTCGAACGGGTTCTTCGAGAATGACGTTCGCAACGACCCAGAGCTCATCGCGTATCGGCTGCGTCCTGAGGAGATCTCGATCATGAGCAGGATTGCTAAGGGAGGCTTTGGTATCGTCTTTCACGCAAAGCTCGGTGCACAAGATGTCGTCGTCAAGCAGATATCGCCAGAGAAAGCCGAGTCCATTCAAACGTTGCGTCAGTTCATGGATGAGATCCGGCTCCATTCTCGACTCGACCATGCGAAGATTGTACGATTCGTTGGACTCTGCTGGACGAGTCTCTTCGACCTCGGTCTCGTCTTGGAGCACATGTCGAATGGGGACTTGCGGTCATTTCTTCTCACGCAGAATCAAAGCCCTCGAACGCGGCAACGATTCTCATGGTTCAATGAGACTCCTGACCCTTGCTGCAAGTCGATGCTGGCGACGGATATCGGAGAGGCTCTCGTGTACTTGCACTCGTTTGTACCGCCGATAATC
The DNA here is from genome assembly GCA_023091665.1 of Pythium myriotylum. NCBI lineage: Eukaryota > Oomycota > Peronosporomycetes > Pythiales > Pythiaceae > Pythium > Pythium myriotylum. The sequence goes on along the minus strand of JALJCQ010000017.1, from coordinate 3,237,261 downwards.
CACCGCGACTTGAAGGCAAAGAACGTTCTTCTCTCAGCCGATTACACGGCCAAGATCGGAGACTTTGGTATTAGCAGAGAAACAGTGGAGACCACGATGACTGGCGGTAGGGGCACGACGGCGTGGATCGCTCCAGAAGTTCTTCAAGGGGAACGGTACTCGGAGAAAGCCGACATCTACTCATTTGGAATCTTGATGAGTGAGCTGGACGCGTGTGACCACCCCTATACCGTCAACCGCTTGCGTGATGCGTCTTTGACGGATGCAAAGATCGCGTATCTCGTGAGCACAGCGGCGTTGAAGCCCATGCTGCAAGATGACTGCCCGCCATCCATCCACCAGATCATCCTCCAGTGCCTTGACTTTAATCCTGCGAATCGTCCGACGGCCGTTGAGCTGCACTACCAGCTACGAAAGGCTCTGCAAGCCACGCGTAGCGCAGCATTCGTGTAAAAAAGTTGTGACGACGAGATTGTCGCGGGTCGTTCTCAAATGCGTCAGAAGAATTTTTAGGACAACTGACTCGAAATGGAACAGCCATAACTCGTGATCCGGTCGATCACTTGGATTGTTGAAGTTGATGTTCGACTCAGGTCCCATCACCTAACAGCCACCATCTGGTGTTCCTACGATCTCTGGTCTCGCACGAAGTTGTCACATTGCTGAAGGACCTCTTGCGTCCTCCACCAGAAGTTTCTGACGCGTCGACGCCACATGCCCACGGGAAAGAATGTGGATTCGCTCGAGAATCCAAACGATCCTGGTTCAGAACGTCTTTCACCATGAGCTGCACAGGGGCTCGCTCAGGTCTCGTCGCTCCTAAGGTCCCGACGCTCGTCGTGGACCCGGCAAATCCGACGACCACAGCGCTTGTCGTCTCCCCGACGTGCGAAGAGACCGAGATCGAGCGCGTCGCGTCCGAGGAACCCGGCGAGTATCGTATCAAGGCCAACAGTCTTTCGATCGGCGCTGTGTTGAGTGTGCCGAGCGTGCAGAGCCTGTTTGTCGCTGACAATGCGATCACGACGTTCAACACCAGCGGATCAACACTCAAAGAAGTGTGAGTTTGGAACGCGAGTGCGCCATAGAGACTGCTGGTCTGAGTTGAGTGGCTGCGGCATGTAGCGACCTCACCAACAACCAGCTCACGAACCTCGACAATGTCCTCTTCCCGGACACGCTGAAACGATTGTGAGTGGGATTCCGTTACTCTCCCGTTCCCGAGAGTCTCTGAGTCATCGTTTTCTTTCCTGTAGATACCTGGATTTCAACCCACTCACGAGGATAAAGGCAGGCCAATTGCCCAAGTCGCTATCAGAGCTGTGAGTGTAGACGAAATGGCCGCTCGCTGCGCTTGCCTTGACTGTTTGGTGGATCTACAGGCTTCTAAGGAAAGCCCAAATTTCATCGCTTGAGTCGTTCGTCTTCCCGAGTAAGCTGGATCGACTCTATCTCAGCGGAAATCGACAGCTGAAGTCTCTTTATGGGCTCAATCTCCCCTCCAGCCTCTCTTACTTGTGCGTTGTCACTGAAATCGGTTCGAGCTGATGAGACCTTGCTAACCTCGCTGTAATCACATTGCACAGCGACTGCAGTGACAGCGCGGTGACCGAGATCGGTGGAGTGAGCTTTCCCAGGACTTTGCAGACCATGTACGTAGGATATCCACGGCGATGTTTTCGTCCTCGTCGACTAACTTTTCGTCACAGGACGCTTTCTGGAAACGTCATCTCAACATTCGATTTTCGCGCGTCTGATCTGCCGATTCTAAAGGCGATGAAACTCCAAGTACCGACCGTCTCCGGACTCACGTGCTCGGACATTCGCTCGCAAATGACGGTGTTCTCTGAAACCTCGTCGGGCTGTCAGTTTTCCGATCTTGACTTTGCTGACAAGTACCCAGCTCTTTCCGTGAGTGACAAATCACAATCGTCGTCGACGACGTCCTCGAACACAATTAATTCGTCTACGACGAGCAACACAACTCCAGCTCCTGTTTCGGCTGGTAGTGCTTCCCAAAGCAGCAACTCCACAAACCAAATTATCATCGGCTCCCTCGTTCTTGCTGCGGTAGTCATCGGCGCACTTATCGCTTTCGTCTTCCAGCGACGACGGAAAGCTGCTAATGTGACCGCCAAGGAAACCAAAGGCCCAAACACGCAAACCAAGACCGTTGTATCGTGGGACCGAGCAGCGCTCAACTCGATGTCTCAAGACTTGAGCTCTAATGGATTTTTTGTCAACGATGTCCGTAACGATCCGGAACTGATCCGCTATCGCCTTCGACCAGAGGAGATTACGTTTGTCGCCGAGATCGCACGTGGAGGCTTTGGCATCGTGTACCGAGCCACACTCTCTTCGAAAGATGTGGTTGTGAAACAGATCACGCCAGACAAGGCCGAGTCGGTGGTGATTCTTCGCCGGTTTATGGATGAGATCCGTCTCCACTCGTCTCTGGAACACGCCAAAGTTGTTCGTTTCATCGGGCTAAGTTGGACGAGTTTGCTTGATTTGAGCCTCATCATCGAGTTCATGGCCAACGGTGACCTGCGGTCTGTTCTTCACACGTACAAGCAGAAACCTCGATCGCGAAAGCGGTTCTCCTGGTTCAATGATCGCCCAGACCCATGCTGCAAGTCGCTGCTTGCCACGGATATCATCGAGGCCATCGTCTATCTACACTCGTTCCCTGCGCCAATTATCCACCGCGATCTGAAGACAAGGAACGTCCTCCTCTCCGCCGATTACACTGCTAAGATCGGAGACTTTGGCATCAGTCGGGAGAGTATTGAGGAGACTATGACTGGAGGCATGGGCACGACGGCGTGGATCGCACCAGAGGTTCTTCAAGGCGAGCGGTACTCGGAGAAGGCTGACATCTACTCCTTTGGCATTCTCATGTGCGAGCTAGACGCATGCGATCACCCATATAGTGGCAACCGCTCGCGCGACGAGTCTTTGACGGATGCAAAGATTGCGTACCTCGTCAGCACGGCATCGTTGAAGCCCAAGCTCCACGCTGACTGTCCCGACTCAATTCGTCGCATTATCTTGAGTTGCATCGAGTTTGATCCCGCAAAGCGACCAACCGCGGTGGAGTTGCACTACACGCTACGCCAGGCAATCCAAGCCGAGCTCGAGTGGTGTTTTGTGTGATACGGCTTGATATTTGACCACTCCTATTAGTTTTTTAGCATCGTTATGAGCCTGTTCGTGGTGAAGCGAACTGTTAAAATCCTATCAAAGGAACAGAGACCGCCGCACTGTTTCCTACAGTAGTTCTGTTGCTCTTCTCTGCATTTCGCCTAGACGAACACAGGCTTGACGTGGGTCGTGTAGTTGGGGAGGAACTTGCACGTCTCGGTCTTACCCAGTGCAACGTAGTCGAAGAGCCAGCAGTTGTGGCCGATACCTGCAATCTCATGAAAGAAGAGCTTCCCAGCCTTGTCCAGTGACTGAAGACCGTAAAGATCCTTGACGTACTCTTCCGTTTCTCTTGCGTTGAGCACGCGGAGCGTCGAGAACTTGGACTCGATCTCGTCCACCGACTCGAGCTCGCTGTACTTGCCCAGCAGACTAACCTGCCACGGCGCCTGGATATCGTCGGCCGGAGACGCGAACAAATGGTAGGCATTGAGACGCAGGAAGTTGGTCTTGCGACGAAGCTGCTGTAACCTACACGCCGCATCGATGCCGCAGTCCACGAGGTTGTAGACCTTTGGGTAGAAAGGGTTCACTGCGAGAAAGTTGGTCTTGGTGAACTTGACCGGCGGCACGAATGCCTGCACAACCGTATTGGACTTCTGAAGGTCACTACGAGCGAGAGCAAACTCGGAAAAGTCCTTCTGAAATTTGCCCTTGTAGGTCGTCGGGTGGCCCTGGTACTTGGTAAAGTTGAAGTCGCTGCTGCTAATAGCAAAGGGACCAAGGGCTTGGAGAAGCACTTGCAACGGAGCACGTAGATCGGATTCCTGGGGACCAAAGAAACCTCCTGAGCCATCGCCTGCCAATGCTACGAGCGAGTGGACATTGTGATCATCCATCTCTTCCACGACGCCTCGCGCGATCACGCCACCCTGAGAATGCGCGAGGAAGTGGTATCCGTTGGCGTACGTGGCTGGGCTTTCACGGATGATGCCGCGGATCTGCGTGATCGCGAGGTGCACTTGGTCATAGAGAGATGTCTGCACGGAGCACGCGCGCTCGCAAAAGTTGAGCGCGACATACGTGTGGCCCGAGGCCTTAAGGTCATTGCCGATGTTGTCGCCATTCGTGCGGTTGCCCGTTGCGCCGTGGAAGAAGAAGACTGGAAGGCCCGCCAGGGATGCCAACGTCGTGGCCGAGGCCACAGCTGCGACAGCAAGCGTGAAGAGAGACTTGACTAGCATCCTTGCGAGAGGAGACCAGCAGATTGGATAATGGCAGCTCGGGATCTAGGCAAGGGACCCCCTCACCCATTAGGCGAACGGAAAGCCATCCTAGCTCTCTTCGAGTCATAGAGACACTCGAAGATACAGACGAACGGTTTGTCGTCTACGCGGCGCGAGGACGACCGTCGCGGCGGCTTTCCAAGCGGATGATGGATTCCCACCTGGACCGACCCGCAATCAGGACGAATCATCAGTGATCCAGTCGGGCCTGTTTGCGAAAGTCGATCTTGTCGTCGATCTGGCCCACGCTGTGCGTACAGTACCGTACTCACGTCGGCAAGACACGACGCTGGGATGGCCCTGCTGGTCTGCCTTAGCACGCCAGTGGAAGCAACATCATCTGCAGCGTTTCAACCTGCCCTCTGCGAATCTGTGACAGGGTGACAGGGCGATCTTGTCCCACGTCACAGATTCGTCAGCGAAACCGGTAGAAGCCGGTACTGTGCTGCCTTCTTCAGTTGTCGGGAAGAATGGCGTCTCTTAGCGACCAAGACGCCTATGCTGTCGCGACGGCGTGGCGTGAGGCGCTCGCCGGCCATGTGCAGCTCGTCGTGGACTGTGATGGCCCTGTACGGAGCATCGTGGAGAGCTACGCGTGGGTTCGCGTCTCGCTATCACCCACGGTCTCCGATAACAGCCACGAGCGAGCGTCTCTCGTGCGTGCAACCATGGTCACGTGGTCGATGCTCTCACGCTGTGCTGGCTACAGTGGTCGCGAGAATCCGGAATTCTGGAAACGTGTCATTAGTGATATCCAGGACCCTGGGCCTGCCCGAGCACAGAGCGATCCTGCAGTCGCGTCATTGCGCCTGCAGCTTCCATCCGTGAGTGACGCTGTCGGGTTCTTCGACCAACCGGATCATGTTTTTCCGCGGTTTCTGATTGCAGTGGAAGGCTCCACGTGGCGAGAGGAGGACGTTGTGACGCTGTTTGGGACCAACGGTGAACATCTCACTGAAGAGGTCACTGAGAGACTGGCCGAAATTCTGGCAACACTCAAGCAGTATAAACGTCCCAGCACATGTATCCCAACGGTCGACTTGTGCCTCGAGATCCCGACGGCAGATGTGTTACAGCTTGATCTTCCTGGCGTGATGCAGCTTGTGAACAAGGCCAAAGACATTCTCAGGGCTGAATCACTTGGTGTTCGAATCGTACAGATAAATATCTCGACCGAGGTAGCGTTGGAATCGGACCAGCACGCCGATAATTTCGCACAGTTTGTCGGCAGCATTCCCGTACGAGTGGGGAACATGTGCATATCTACATCCAACGTTTCAGCTTGCAGTAGAAGCTCTTGGATCCGGGCGTTGTTGGGACTCGAGAATCAAAGTCCGGGCAAGGAAACATCAATCTGCTTGGAACGAAGTCACATTGACGATGCGAGCTTCCGAGCTTTATTAACATCCCTCCCCTTCGCAAAAACTCTTCATTCGCTCACAATCAACTTTCTACGGCCGATTCAATCGTCTGATCTTGTTTGGATCGCATTCGCAGTCTTCCACCCACTCGCCAAGACCTCCTCGTGGCGCCACCTGGAGCTAAGAGGAGGAGCATTGCCTCCCCAGACCGGGCTTCTCCTGAGCAAGATGGCACAAGGAAATAATTCGCTAGCACTTCTGGATAACTCGGAACCAGTGAGCAAATCCTTCATAAGGGGACGTCTTCTACCGAGCACGAGCGTACATGTACAGCCTGATCAGGATAGTGACGTCATCTTTGAGTGTCCAGCCGAGATATTCACAACAGTCGACTTGTGTAGCCTCTCTACTTGCGATGTTTCAAGCTGCACCGAGTGGATTGGAGTTATCATGCCCGCGTACGGGCGCGGATGGGTTCGATCAAAGTCCATCGCAGAGCTAGACGCTCATACGCCTTCCGCATCCGGTCTCCAGGGGTTTGTATATGCCCCTCGCCTTCTAGTACCGCAATCACCAGAGAACCTGCTCCAGGCGATGACTTTCTTTGGGACGGATCTACGGTATCTCGACATTTCTGCCAACCGAGACATCACAACGCGCGTACTCAAGCGCATTGTTCGCTCTTGTGGAGCACTTAAGGTTTTGATAACACCTGCAGTTCAAGTAGAGCAACAGGGCGACAGTATTTTTTCCAAGCACAAAATTGAAGAGCTCGAGATCGTATTGGCACCTTTTGCTGGACGGATCGGATCACGAACAGAGCCAAAGCAAGGATCTCCGCTTCGGCATCTTCGAGCATTCCGTGTGCGTATGTCGGGTGGCCAAGCTGTGAAATCGTGCAGAGAATTCCTGTATGACTTGCTAACGCAGACTCCGTTGCTAGAGTATCTTCATTGGTGCCACGTTTCTCCCTTTCCACTTCGATATAACGACGGCCCAATCCCGTACGAGTTGAGCTGCCGATGGTTGAAGAATATTATGGACGGGCTGGAACTCACTGGCCAAGAAGACCTGTGGGTGGACATCAAGTTCAGCCAGTCGGCGGTTAGAGCTTTCCTCAGCGTCTTTACGAATGCCGTTGTCAGTCCTACAGTTCGTCTTGTTGATCGAGACGTGCTTCAAAACATTATCGAGTTTGCCACAAGCTCAGCGCTTCGTAGAATCTGTATAGACCCTTATGAAAACTCGGAGACACTTCAGTCTCTTGATGGTGACTCGACCGACAAGCCATGGCGTAGACGCGTCTGGATCAGGATGCAAGCGACAAAACCGCGCTGAAATTACTTGCAACGGAGATATGCTGCATCGGATAAAGACAGTAATTGTCCGTGAAGCACACAGTTCATCTCGCAACAGTCACGAAGCACAAGCACATGAGGTACACCTATCGACTGCAATACTGTTATGGGTAGTCGTCAGCAGTTGGCACACGGAAGCGAAAGCGGAAGGAAAAATCGGTGCCGTAATGTAGTAGCGAGAATTGGAGCAACAGCGAGAACCACGAAACCATCTTGCCCTGGAACGACCATGCGTGGCGCTCAAGATGGAATAATAGGAGCGTCAACGGTGGCAGCTGGAACCGCAAGCGCATGAAAATGGCGATGACGACAAGGCTTAGTACCTGGAGATCGACATACAATGCCAGTGAGAGTTGCGCCGGCACGAGGCGACCAGGATGAAAGTAAAACTCGGCGATCGATGTGTTGTACACGGCCGAGTGGAGTTGCGAGGCTACAACAAGGTAGATTCCGTTGACCACGGGCACGACGATTTCAATATACTCCACAAGCAAGATCTTCTCGGCCGCTTGAAGGATCTCGAGCGCATGGACAACGACAATCTTCTTCCTCTGTTCGGCTCCCGATGTTACGCGGCGCTTGTCGATGAGCGTTGGGGCGACAGCCCCGTGCGGGATGATCATCCGTAGTGACGATTTTTTGGGAGATCCGTAGCTGGTGAGCTGTTGGTCCAGTTTCTCATCGCTCAAGTCCCAGTGCTCAAGATGGTGAATAGCTGTCACAATAATATTTTCCTGCGCGACGACCGAGTGCTTGTCCATCATGTGCCGAATTTCAACAACGCCCTGGACGACGTCGACGCCGATGATGAGAACCGTCACGATCGTGGACGGCGTTGACTGCATGATCATCGACTGGTACACCGTCGCAGCGATCTCGATACTGCCCACGATCATCTCCTCAGACTGCTCAAGCGTTGGATCTGAGAATTTTCGGATAGACCTCTTGAGGCTGTATTTCACCAAGGGGAAAAACAGGGTCAAGACGACCTTAAGCCACTCGTCTGAGGCATGATATGCAGCCGAGTACGCTGGGTAGATCACCATTTGTCCGGCATAAATCGCGAAACAAGGAAGATACCCAGCGATTTGCTTCTGAAACACAGTGGATGCGTGTAGCCGTGTGCGCAGCACCATGTAGTGGACAAACGTAAACCCAACGAGGCCTGGGACGTACACAAGCGTCACGTGGAAAGGGATCGGAAATCTCCATGCTGCTATACCGACCCACGAACAAAGCACAAGCCAGAGAGAGGTGAGCAAGGACGTGACCATGACCGTTGCTGTCGAGTAGTCGTCGTGGGAGATGTCGGCGTCGGCTCGGTAGGTTATGGTGGAGGCAATCGTCGTAAGTGTGATGGCGATCGTGAAGTGTGTCAGAAAAGAGAGGCAGTTTGCTTTGTAGCCTTCATTTGGATCGTGCAAGTGTATCAGAGGTGGAAGTAGCGTGAACCCAAGAGCAGGAAGGAGTGTGAGCACGATGACGGCGAGGATCCTGAGGCTTGAGGCGGATCTGCGGTATTCTGCAAACGCCTTACACTTGGACACTGAATACCGCGCGGCTTTGAGACGTCGTGAGTCAGCGATATGTTGTGAAGCTGCCGATGCCAGGTTGGTGGAGTCAGAGCTCCGTGGTGACATCTCGAGTGGACAAGGCGAGTGACGATCGAGACCGTTTGTAACTCACCGAGGAAACTCATGAGAGCGGATGTTCAAATATAGCATGACCTTCCCTCATATCTTACGAACGCCTTGGTTGAGGAATTGAGCACAGTGAAATGACCTCCTCCGCTAGACAGGGTGGGAACCAATAACACTGCTCTCCACCTTGCGAAAATATACGGCATCTGCAAAGGACTCGGCCGTCATGATGCATTCCCAACCATGAAGCAAAGCCGTCCGGTGCTGACGAAGATGCGTGAACTCCTTTCTCAGGATTATTATCACGAGAGTCAAGGAAAAACGACAGCGCGATCCAGTGCGAATGCCAGATCAGACGTGTTGCGTTACAGACGCTTTTCGAGACGCGCAGTATAAACAAAGTGAAGTCTTGGTCGACTCGCTTGCAATTCCTCCACACAACCTGTCGAGCAAAGTATCGTGGGTAAGCCTTCCGATTGACTTACGATCCGGCCAGTCAACTTCATCAACAACTTCCACCAGCTTGCTGTAGAATGCCTCATCATGAGGTGCACGGATCACACGGTGTCTAAAAGGGAAAATCTCCTGGGAAGGTGAGCCAACCGCTGGCATGGATCTGTGTGTGAGCTGAATAGCACAGTCGAGGAGAGACATGGTACAAATATACGATTCAACAGCCTGGCGAGTCGCGTCCTCAGTATTAGCACTTGGTATCCTCTGAAGATCTTCAAAATATTCGTTCAGCTCGTTTGCACTCATGTCAGTCACTGAGCTTCGCACCGAAACTTGCGACGTCAAGCCCAACTCCGCGGACTGATCAACGACATTTGCCTTAATGGTGAAGTGATAATCGGACTCCATCTCGACGCATATCTGGATCTTGTGCTGACCGACCTCGAGATTATCGACCTGCAGCGTCGCGATAGCAGTGTTGTCACGAGCAAACACCCGTTCTCCTTCGAAAAAGCGCAGACGGATGAAATCAGTACCGCCGATTACGTTCACTCGCACTTGGAGTGTCTGGCGCGTGGGAAGTCTCATGTTTCGCAACACGATCGGCGTCATCACACCACCGTACGTCTCCACGCCGAGAGTCAAACACGCCAATGAGAAGATGCACATCGATGATGGGTCGGAAGGCACAAAAAAATTCGACATCACTCGCATCGCTCCACGCAAAAGCACTTTGTACGAATTGTCGAAAACTGTCACCTTGGGGAATTTCGCTCTGATGAGACGAACGGTTTGCTCTCGCTGTGACTCGTTGCGCTCATCAGTGACGACGACCTCATCCACATCCTCCGGTGAAAACGAAGTCACAGCCAGCACACGATTCACCGCTGCAGCAACAGTTGAACAGATCTCGTCAGCCGTCGCAATCTCCTTTACTGGTATATAACTCGATGTGAGGGGCTCAAGGATCTCTTCCTCAATGACAATCGCCTCGACGAACACCTCTCGGCGACGGATCTCCACGACGACCGTTCTTCCAATGGGACCCTCGCCGTCATATTTTTGATGGAGCTCGTTCGCGAACAGAGCCATGGACGTAGAGCGGAGCGATCGGAGATCTTCGACCCCGACGTGTTCCCGTCGGGACGAAAGGAGAGCTCGTGATTCATCCGAGAACCAGGCCGGAAGAACCACCGCGACGCGCACGACGTCGTGCTCTTGTTGAGCCTCTGCGAAGCCTTTGAGTCCACGAATCAAGCACGTGAGCGAGCTTCCCAGTCGCTCGCGGTCTTCTTCTACCTGCCCGCTCGTGAAGAATTCTTGCGTGAGACGCACGGCGTCAGCGAGAGGAATCTCCGGCGGTAGGCCACTCCAGAACGTCGGAGAGGCGAGCGAGTACACTGCTGCGTTCTGTGCGTCGCGCAACACGTCCGAGTGTTCGTGTGCGGTAGCGAGAGAGACGGAGGCGCCGCGCACCTCCACGACGAGGCCGCAGGCTGTCGGCATCGAGGATCTTCCACAAGATATGGAGTGGGAGATGCTCCGAGAATTTATTGTGTTTCCGAGGCATTATCGTATGGGAATCGTCGCTAGGAGAGCTTCTCGGGTGAACATATATAGCATCTCACAGGTCTCTCGAATCCAGCACCATTGTTACGTGTTCACAACAGGCCGAGTTTCTTCGAAGTGACGACCATCAAGTACACATCACTCCCATTCACAGGGCCTGCCATGCCCGTAATGCGAATCAGTGCCTCCCCCAGAGTCATGTCTCCTATAATGCCGTCGAAACTGGACAGCGCGCTGTGTATGTATCCATGCGGATGATTTCATGCACCTCAATGTCATCGCAAGTACTCATGTTTCCACACGCACATTCGCGCCATTTGTGGTCCAAAACATGGCCCAAAAAACTATGGTCCAAAATGTGGTCAGGGCCCAATTGTGGCCCGTTCTAAATTCTTCCATAGCCGTGCGGACCACGTGCATGGCCATGGGGGGTCTGAAGAGCGGAAAGGTGTAGGCCGTTTTGATGGCTCGCAAGATCGCTCGGATGCTGTCTTCACACAATCGTTTCTCGGCTTTGTCGGGTCGGTTGCATTCATCTCGTTCATACACCCATTTTTGCTTCTTCGGTATGGCTTCCGAACTGACCATCAGAGCGACGTCGGAGACTCCTTCCTCGACGGTCTCAGGCTCCAATCCAAGCGCTGTTGCCAACGCCGCTGCCACTGTCACGGACGCGCGACTATCCCAGTCGTCGAGTGAGAACGCAGCCGAGCGTCGCCAATACCCCACGTTGTACGAAATCAGGGATCGTTGCGCCGCACGCCACGTGACCTTCGTGTCTGAAGGTAACATCGGCGCTAGGGTCTCCTTGAGTTGTGACACGGACCGCCGCACATCGAACGAGAAGTAGTAGAGGCCGCGGTTCGAGTCAAAGATTTCGCCCTGCACCATGTGGGCTGTGGTCGAGTCCACCGAGACACCGAATAGACTCCCGTCCACCAGGTCATCTTCATGGTGGTTTTGTGAGATGGCAACAGCAGGATTGTACACCCCGTCGAAGCCGATTGGCAACCAGCGGCGAAAGATGTCGGGATGGAGACGATGAAACGCCGCGCTTAACGGTCGGAGCATCGCGTGTTCGAGATCTTCCAAGAAATCGATCTGTTCGTCGGAGAGGTCAAGATGGGCGCGGGGTTTCTGGGATCGACATCGAACGGACTCGCAGTGGAGGGCGACGTCTCGAACGAACTGCCACTGCTCCGGCGTGAAGAGACCAACTGGGGGGACGTCGGTATAGCTGACTCCGTCTGGGTGCATGCGATGTCGCCACAGGCCGTTCGCCACGATGTCACAAAGCTTTGATGGAGAGAGGGGCGAGCCATTGTCTTTCAGCTCACGGAGCTCGTTGACTCTCTCCATGATTTCGCAGATAAACTCGAGACGATTGTAAGCCCACTCTTCGCCCTCTGTCAACTGATACAAGTCGCTGGAACCTGGCAAATGAGGATTCTCGCCATCGCCATCGCTATCGCCATCGTCGCCACCGTCCTCATTCTTGTCCTCGCTCCCGTCTTCGCTCGCATGCTCACACTCACCGTCATCCTCACCTTCATCCCCGCAGTCATCTCCAGCCGCAGCCACAGCCACAGCCACAACTTCAGTTTCGGCTTCAACCCCAGCCCCCGCCTCAGTGGCAACCGCAGCTCCAGTCTCTCCGTCACACGGTGGTGATGAACTAGGAATAAGAGAGTCTTGTGCTGACGATTGGTTGCGAGCAGCGTGGTCTTGTTGGTCTTGCAACGTCGAGGTGGAGTCAGAAGTTGGCGGGTTGGCTGCGTGGTGAGTGCAACGCGTCGTCGACTGTGGTCGCCTCGTGCAGCAGAGGGGGAGGAGCGTGGTCTTCCACATGGCGAGAAGACCCCTTGAGCAGACCAGGGTAAATAGGCGAATGAGAAAGAGGAGGTCCAAGTCCAAGTCCAAGTCGAAGTCGAAGTCGAGGTCGAAGTCAAAGGGGAGGAGTAAAGCGGAGTAGAGTGGGCTCTGAATCGAGTGAGCTTGCGCGAGTGGAGTAGTGGGAGACTGATGGAAAGCCATGTCGCTGGCGGTGTGATTCTTCCCGTTTCGTTGAACTGTGCATGAGAGGTCGAAACTGTACACACCTTGATAGCACCGAAGCGAACATTCGACGATGCTTCGTTGATGTGCGGTGCATGAAGTGTGATGTATCGGATATGCTGTGACGAGGCAATGTTTGATCCGAAGTCATCTTGTCGTTGCAGTAATTCGAGGTACCTCCACAAAGTGATATATCTCACATTTGAGAAGAGTGATTGTCGTTTTGGAGAGTGCTTGTGGATTGTTGTTGCATGTAAGGTCCATTGGTCGCAATAAATGTGTCCTAATAGCCTGAACCCGGCACCCTATTCTTACAACTTGAGCTCCTATCTGTACTGGGACTGCTTAACGCCTTCGGACGTCTTGCTTGGCTGGCTGCTTGAGCGTTGAACAACACGGCGACTGGAACTCGAAAATCGCACCTTGGAACCTTGGACTGGATCTTGGGAGCCCAAGAAGTAGGCGTCGGGATTTCGGGCCCCCACGAGGGGGGAGAGTGCTTGTAGAGCCAGTACATGTATGGAAGGCGTCGCACACATGATGATGATGAAGGTGAAGTCTATTAAGTGCAATTACTCTCCTCTAATAGCTGGAGCTCTATGCTGTTCTCGTTACCATGGGTCGACATGGCTAAGAAGCCAGGGGTGTAAGTCGAAGGCGACGAGCTGGGCATGTCCGTGTGACTGGGCCTGTCGGTTGGGTGATGGTCGTCTGGCTTTACGGTAGAGTAGACGAAGCTGCTCGTTGTGGGGTGCCCGGTAGTCGCGCATTTGGTGGAGGATGAGCGCGCTATCCCCGATGGCCGTGATGTCTCGTCAGTCGTTTTCCATCGCGGCTTGGAGGCCATCGATGAGGCCTCGGTAATCCGCTCGACTGTTGGTGGTCCTTGGGTCCAGCAGGCTTGTTGCGGAGCTCCAGAGGATCTTGGCGGTGGGGTTCGCGGTCGAGATATCGACGATGAGGGCCCCTGCTCCTCCTGGACCAGGCTTAACTCTCGAGCCACGGTCGAAGAAGAGGATTCGAGTGGGTTCCGCCAGCACAGTACGGTTGTCGAGGGGGCCCCGGTATCCTCCAAGAGGCTCGTAAACTTGGCGATAATGCCGGTCGCATGGGGTGGTGCATCCGGTTGCCGTTCCAGTCAACAGAGTAGCGTGTCGAGCACACGATGGCAGCTAACACGATGGAGTGCTGGCTAGACCAGGCGTGAGTTTCGTCGGGCTTGCTGTTGCGCCAGGCGTTGAGCACGACAAGCTTTTCCAGTACGAGCTGTTTCCAGACCGCTTGCAGTACTGGGAACGGTCCAGCTCCTGTGTCGTCGTAGTCTCGGAGACACTTGAAGAAGGAGGGTAGTTCCCAGATCTTGGGCGGCACTCGCGGATGCAAACTGCAGTGAGGGCTTCGAGGTTCGCGTCTACGTGACGCACACAAGTTTGAACACACAAATTTGACTAGCATTGATGCACCGATCAGCAGACTACTGTTCCCTTGACAAGCACTCTCCAAAACGACAATCACTCTTCTCAAATGTGAGATATATCACTTTGTGGAGGTACCTCGAATTACTGCAACGACAAGATGACTTCGGATCAAACATTGCCTCGTCACAGCATATCCGATACATCACACTTCATGCACCGCACATCAACGAAGCATCGTCGAATGTTCGCTTCGGTGCTATCAAGGTGTGTACAGTTTCGACCTCTCATGCACAGTTCAACGAAACGGGAAGAATCACACCGCCAGCGACATGGCTTTCCATCAGTCTCCCACTACTCCACTCGCGCAAGCTCACTCGATTCAGAGCCCACTCTACTCCGCTTTACTCCTCCCCTTTGACTTCGACCTCGACTTCGACTTCGACTTGGACTTGGACTTGGACCTCCTCTTTCTCATTCGCCTATTTACCCTGGTCTGCTCAAGGGGTCTTCTCGCCATGTGGAAGACCACGCTCCTCCCCCTCTGCTGCACGAGGCGACCACAGTCGACGACGCGTTGCACTCACCACGCAGCCAACCCGCCAACTTCTGACTCCACCTCGACGTTGCAAGACCAACAAGACCACGCTGCTCGCAACCAATCGTCAGCACAAGACTCTCTTATTCCTAGTTCATCACCACCGTGTGACGGAGAGACTGGAGCTGCGGTTGCCACTGAGGCGGGGGCTGGGGTTGAAGCCGAAACTGAAGTTGTGGCTGTGGCTGTGGCTGCGGCTGGAGATGACTGCGGGGATGAAGGTGAGGATGACGGTGAGTGTGAGCATGCGAGCGAAGACGGGAGCGAGGACAAGAATGAGGACGGTGGCGACGATGGCGATAGCGATGGCGATGGCGAGAATCCTCATTTGCCAGGTTCCAGCGACTTGTATCAGTTGACAGAGGGCGAAGAGTGGGCTTACAATCGTCTCGAGTTTATCTGCGAAATCATGGAGAGAGTCAACGAGCTCCGTGAGCTGAAAGACAATGGCTCGCCCCTCTCTCCATCAAAGCTTTGTGACATCGTGGCGAACGGCCTGTGGCGACATCGCATGCACCCAGACGGAGTCAGCTATACCGACGTCCCCCCAGTTGGTCTCTTCACGCCGGAGCAGTGGCAGTTCGTTCGAGACGTCGCCCTCCACTGCGAGTCCGTTCGATGTCGATCCCAGAAACCCCGCGCCCATCTTGACCTCTCCGACGAACAGATCGATTTCTTGGAAGATCTCGAACACGCGATGCTCCGACCGTTAAGCGCGGCGTTTCATCGTCTCCATCCCGACATCTTTCGCCGCTGGTTGCCAATCGGCTTCGACGGGGTGTACAATCCTGCTGTTGCCATCTCACAAAACCACCATGAAGATGACCTGGTGGACGGGAGTCTATTCGGTGTCTCGGTGGACTCGACCACAGCCCACATGGTGCAGGGCGAAATCTTTGACTCGAACCGCGGCCTCTACTACTTCTCGTTCGATGTGCGGCGGTCCGTGTCACAACTCAAGGAGACCCTAGCGCCGATGTTACCTTCAGACACGAAGGTCACGTGGCGTGCGGCGCAACGATCCCTGATTTCGTACAACGTGGGGTATTGGCGACGCTCGGCTGCGTTCTCACTCGACGACTGGGATAGTCGCGCGTCCGTGACAGTGGCAGCGGCGTTGGCAACAGCGCTTGGATTGGAGCCTGAGACCGTCGAGGAAGGAGTCTCCGACGTCGCTCTGATGGTCAGTTCGGAAGCCATACCGAAGAAGCAAAAATGGGTGTATGAACGAGATGAATGCAACCGACCCGACAAAGCCGAGAAACGATTGTGTGAAGACAGCATCCGAGCGATCTTGCGAGCCATCAAAACGGCCTACACCTTTCCGCTCTTCAGACCCCCCATGGCCATGCACGTGGTCCGCACGGCTATGGAAGAATTTAGAACGGGCCACAATTGGGCCCTGACCACATTTTGGACCATAGTTTTTTGGGCCATGTTTTGGACCACAAATGGCGCGAATGTGCGTGTGGAAACATGAGTACTTGCGATGACATTGAGGTGCATGAAATCATCCGCATGGATACATACACAGCGCGCTGTCCAGTTTCGACGGCATCATAGGAGACATGACTCTGGGGGAGGCACTGATTCGCATTACGGGCATGGCAGGCCCTGTGAATGCGAGTGATGTGTACTTGATGGTCTTCACTTCGAGAGCATTAGCTTATTCTAAATTTTTGACTAAGCTAAATGGATATTTGGGTGAAACCCAATTTATCGTCCTGATTGCTCTGATTTCGTCAGAGGCGTAGAAATGAGAGAAACGCTTGGTTGAGAGCTTCACCTCCGCGTCAAGGCAGCTAGCACGCTATTCCCTTTCGAGGAAAAAGGAGTTGCTCTGGACCAGCCTGCCCAATGTTCACCAGTCTCGAATTACCAGTCTCGCTTCAGCATCGTCATGGGCTATCTATACTGCTCTTGCAAGCGCCGTGGCGTCTCGTGGAATGCCTTCCCATTCGACACGTCCGTGAAGATGAGTGAATGGATGAACCTGCTCCAACGGGCATGTAGGATGCAAGTGGCTCCATCGTCGGTCCGTGTCAACGTGACATTGCATTGCAAGGGCCAGTTCCTCCTCAAGGACATTCAGGTCTTCAATTCGTCGGTGACAACATTCGATCGGGTGCTCGAGGATGAAAGGCTCCCGAAGCCATTCAACACTCAGCGGTACACAGTGATCGTGGACTTCGAATCAAGCGGTGCAAATCCCGACGAGGAACCCACTTTACTACCCGCTGGACTAATTGAACCGGCCGAGTCGGAAAAGGCAGCGCCCGAAGAACCAGCCAAAGCAACAACGATTGGCGCGCAAGCTACAGTCAAGTCGAAAAAAGCAGCTCGGACGCGAAATGACCAAGAATCGTCACCCAAGTCTCGCAAGTATGAGCTATACAGAAGCCTTGCTGGAGAGCTGTCGTGCCGCAAGTTTCTCGACTTACTAGCGTATGCCTTCAACGAGGAATTCTAGCTGCAACTATCCGACTCGAAAATTTCAATGGGTCGCGTATTGGAGTTTCGCTGGCCAGCTGGTTCTGTGAAGAAAAGAGAGATGGAAGCTTTCCTCGACCCAGCAGTTTGGGACGCATTGTATGCGCTCAACGAGGAGTCCAACAAATCCATTCACGACCGGCAGATCCCAGAAACGAGTGAGAACAAGCCGTTTATCATCCTTCCCCCTGGGTTGGGATACAACCCGAACCATTTCGAGACGGCAGCGAAGAAAGCCGGCATTGTTGGGGCGGATGGTCTCCTTGTGATCAAACGTAAGGAAGTCTTGTCGGATGACTCTGACTAGTGTCACGTTCACGCGAGCTCATCAGCATCCGCGCATGATTTCGTTGTTGTTACACACCAAGAACTTTGACCGTCCACGATACAATCTGTAGCGCTCGCGTAAAGAATCAAGGTTCCAAAATCGTTTCGTTTTAGTACCTCACAAAGAGATCATACCGTATTGAGCGTGGTTATATGCAAGTTGGAGCAGTGAATCGAACACAAGCAATCTACTTGGAGAAATAGGCCGTGACCTGGTCCATCACGAGCCATTGGATGCCGTAGGACGGGCAGAGACGCGTGAGACGCGGCACGAGGCCCTTGTAAAGCGCACCGAAGCCTTCCTCTTTCGGGATCACGCGCAGCGCGTGGAGCGTGCCCTTGTACTTGGCGGCGGCCTTGCCCGACTCCTGGGCCATCAATCGCGTCTTGACGACGTCGAGAGGACAGTTGAGGCACGGGCCCGGGATCGCACCGAGCATACCCGTGAGGCCACTCTTCCACGCTGGCAGCGTGTTGCCGTCCTCGAGCTTCCAGACGTACTTCTTGATGAAGTTGTTGGACCAGAAGCTACAGGCCTGGTTGAGACCCTGGCGACCGATGGTCGGCGCCACGCCCTTCCAGAGCGACAGCGGGCCTTCGTTGCGCATGATGGTAAGCGCCGTGTGGATCGTGCCACGGTACTTGAGCTGCTCGCCCTTGACGACGTTCTGGCCCTGGAGACGCGTCTTGATAACCTCAAACGGCGTCACGATGAGCACGGCCTCGGTCGCACCAGCCAGCGCGCCGGCGATGAACTCGTTGCTGCCGCTCACCTGGCCGTTTTTATCGGCCAGCATCGATCGGTAAATCGCGTTGAAGTAGAAGCGCGTGCCGTTCTTGGTTACGACGTGGATGGTCCAGGGCGTGAAGCCCTTGTAGAGGCCCTTGGGGCCTTCCGCGCGGAAGAGCTGCTTGCCGGCGTCCACGAATCCCTTGTACTGGCCCGTCTTGTCAAGCTGCAGACGCGTCTTGGTCACGTCGAGCGGCGTGAGGATGAGCGCCTCGATCACGCCCGAGAGCGCGCCGCCGAAGAACTTGACAGTCGGGGAGACCTTGGTCGTGCTGCCGTCTTTCTTCTGCGGCAGCGGCGCGCGGAGACCGCCCTCGCCAATCTCGACGCTGGCCTTCCACCAGTGCTTGGAGAGGTGGCGCACGTCGGGGTCCCAGAGCAGGTGCTCAAAGTTGGACGACTCGTGCATCTTGGCGCGCAGCACGAGGTAGAGGTACTTGAAGTCGTTCTCGCGCACGCGGTGGAGGTCGGCCGGGTTCAGCTCCTTGATCATCGTGTGCGCCTCGGCGAGCGTGACCTGCACGCCGAGCCGCTGGAGCCCCTGCTGCAGCGCCGCGTCGTCCAGGTATCCTTTCTTCTCGGCGTCAAAGTCGCGAAAGGTCTTGGCGATGAACGCTTCGTGGAGCGCGTAGAACTCGTCAAAGGTCACGGCGCCGTGGTTCTCCGGGTCGAGGCGGTGCATGAGCGAGGCCACTTCGTCGGGCTGCAGCCGCACGCCGGCGCCGCGCAGACCCTTTTGGATGTCGAGCGCGTCCACGCGGCCGTCGCCGTTCGTGTCGACGCGCGCGAAGGCGTCGCGCAGCATCTGGTCCACCGTGAGCCGCGAGTTGCGGCGCAGCAGCACGGGCTTGGGCGGGGGCGTCGCGTCGGCCATGGTGACAGAGAGAGAGAATACGAATGAGGAAGGCACGGCAAGGGAAGGCAAGGAAGGTGAGGTGTTTGCGTTCGTCGGCGGCTGCGTGGGTCGCAACGGCTCTCGGCAAAGGGATCCTCGGCCATTGGGGGCGAGGAGCTACGCGCCACGCGTGACGCGGCGGCGGTGGCATGGGTGGTGTGGACCACAGAGGAGGAAGGGGATTGGTGGGAAAAGGGAATTGAAGAGTATGGATTGGTGGAAAATGGAGCCGAGGTGGACAGTGCGATTGGACGGAAAAAGGACAGATCGAAGCGAACCGCAACCTGACGTTCGACTTGAAGTGGGTTTGATTGGATGAAATGGTGGAGGTGTGATTTGATTGGTGGAAAGGAGATCCAATCCTGACGGACGAAGCACAAGCATGATGACGCCAGGTGATCCCGCAGCCACGTCGCAGACGTCACGAGGTGGTTCGTAACGGACGGTTTGTAACATGACCCCCCCCCCCCCCCCAAGCAACTTTGCCCGTCTCAGTTGAAGCATCAAGGTTGTCGCAGGTTCATCCATTCCTACCCGACGCACGTTGAGTTCGATGTTCAGGCGCCAAGTGTGAGACGTACAAGAGAAGGGCGTCGGTGCTGCTTGGCTCGAAGTAGCCAGGTTGGCAGTGAAAGAAGAGCTTTCAGCGAGGGTTCACAGGGTGCAGCGGAGTCACCACTCGTCGACGTCCGAGAGGAGAGCTCACGTCGAAGAGCAGAGTTACCACATAACCAGTCCGTGACAGCGTCAGTGGCTGTCTCATCGTTGCGCTCTCATAAAGAGTATGGAGGTTTGCAAGGTGTAGCGCGAGGAACTTCAAGGCGGCTTCACGACGTAGCCAAACTGGGAAGCTCCTCGCTGCCAGGATATTTAGTTTTGCAGTTCTCAACACTGCAAACAAAGTGAGATATTACAGCCGTCCATCACTCATATATCATCTATTGGAGGTCAGACTTCAAGGCTCTCGCCACAATCGCATGCCTCTGATCTTGACTTTCCATCCGTTTTGCCACGATCCGTATCAGGTATCTTCCTTGCCTCTCACGTCAGTCAGTCGTGACTGCTATCTTTAGATCGTGTTCAAGTTTTCGCGAATCTCCCAACGGCTCCGCTTCCGGAGATACCATCACCAATCTCTTCCCACGGTGCGTCGAAGTCTCGAGTGCCGTCGCCATAGTAGAAACCGACGCAAACAGGTCAGAAGATAAGTCATGCAGCAAGAGGCCGAGGAGATGCTCGCCGACCGGACCGATGTGCTCAAGCTCCAGCCGGCGCCAGTCTCTCGTAACGTACGCCACGGATCTCTCCAACCCCAAGAGAACGACGAGGAAGACCACGTCGAGGATGAAAAAGACGCGAAGAGCCCTGGTGACAAAGCCGCCGAGCTGTCACGACGTCTCAGTGACAGGCGTCAAGTCAAGAGGGCCAAGGCCTCGCCTCGTGCGACTGGCGTTTTGCTTCAAGAGGAGGCGCCACCAACAACGCTGCTCCCCGAGCTGGAGCTGATCTGCTCGCTCACGAGGCGCATCACTGCCAAGCTCTCGCGCGGGGATCTCTCGCAACAAGAGCTCGAGGACTGTGAAGACAACGACGACAGCGAGCCGGAGGACCCGGCATCGCTCGCGTATCTTTTCTGTCGCCGAGCCAAGACGCTGCTACAGTACGTCAAGTTTGACGCGTCGACCACGATCCCATTGATGCTTCTCGAGGCGCTGGACCCGGGTATCTGCGAGAGTGACACGCGCTTTCTCACGTCAAAAGAGCTCTGGGCTGTCAAGCAGGCGCACACAGACGCTCTTGCAGCCATTGACATCGATCCACGGTCTCCTGACGCCTACTTCGTCGCAGCACAGTGCGCTAGAAGTCTCGGGAAGACAGAACAAGCCATCGAGCATGTCGGCCACGCGTTGCGCCGGACTCCACAGCGCAAGAAGCTGCACACGCTCATGCGACAGCTCTACAGAGACCTTGGCATGTCACGAGTAGTGATTTCTCCATCGCTGTTGTGTCAGTCGGTCGCAGATGTTGACGAGGTTGACCAGCCACAACAACAACCGAGCCAACTTAATGACGTCGACGACGAGGAGGACGATGACCCTCTGTCGATCGACATAAAACGCCGCTTTCGGCTCATGGAGTCGCTTTCCACGTCTCCATTGCTGCTCAAACTCGAGCCAATGATGCACGAGGCGCTTCACCATCAGTGTGCAACCAGCGACGAGGCGATCGCGCTCTTGATCGCTCTACAGCAGACGACTGAGTTCCTCCGCGTACTGATGCGAGACTCGGCCACGACGTCCCGGGCCATCCTTCTCGAGTCTCAGGCGCTCGATGATGCAGCGCACGAGCTCATCGACGCTCGATCGCTCGTCCAGTCACAGAACCTCCGGCGCTGGATCGTGAGAATCCTCGCTCCAGCCGTCGTGCAGTCGATCCCGGACGACTTTGGCAGTGCGTTCGCGAACGAGGCCGTCGCAAACGCGTCGTTGCGATGCCGCGCGGCGCTGCTGCGTGACGTTTTGCTCACGCTCACGCGGCTGCTGCTGGCTTCGGGCAGTCTCCAGCGCTGCACGAACGTGTCGAGCTCGCTCACGACGCTCAAGATGGCCTACGATCTCACCAAGCAGCTCGCGAGTGAGCCCGCAAGCGCGGCGCTCTTCCGGCCGCTGGAGATGGCGTGCGCCGATGCCTACGCGGTGGCGCTGCTGGATCTCGCGGACGAGTCGGGCGAGGCGCTGCTGCTGCACCAGGAGAGCCTCGACGCGGCCGTAGCTCAGCGAGACCACGACCGCGAGCTGCGATGCCGCCACCTGATCGGACGGGCGCTCTTTAGATTGCGCGAGTTCGACGGAGCACGTGCCGAGTTCACGCAGCTGCTACAGCAGAGCCAGTCGCTCGGCGACAGTGCCATGGAGTGCCTTGCGCTCTACCAACTGGGCGAGTACCACGTCGCCGTGGGCGATCTCGACCAAGCCATGCGGCACTTCGAGGCGGCGCTCGTCGTGTGCAACCAGACAGCGCAGTGTCAGCGCACGTGGCGCTTCGGCTCGGTCCAGCGTGCGATCGACTTCTACGCGTGCATGCGGCCGCCGCGACGGCGAGCCGTGGTGACTCGGCCCACCGAGACGATCACAACGCCGACGAGGAAAGCAACGCTCGTGGTCGAGCCTCGTGAGGAGCAGGCGTACTGGGCGTGGCCCGAGCAGGACGAGCTCAAGACTGAGCGAAGAGCGGCGATCTGGATGACGGCGCCGCTGCCGTCGGAGCTGAGACCCTCGTTGACAAAGTCACTAGCGGAGACCGTGATCGGCGACTACGGGAAGGAGAGACCGAGGCGAGACCCGCGGCGGCGAGACTCGGTCTTCACGATCCCGAGTCGAGAACGAGAGGAAGAGTCGGAGCCGCGTGAGACGAGAGGCCCACTGACGACCGAAGGCGTGTCGCTCACAAGCTGGGTGCTGGCCAAGAGCGGCGTGGGACTGGCCGGCCCGGCATGCTGCAAGCCCGTGGAATAAAGACGGGTCGTGCTGGCTGAACCCTGGCGTCTTGTTGCGGAGACTTTGCTGGTTAGGCGCGACCGCCATCACACAGATCGACTAGTGGGCGCCTTGACGCTACGGGAGACGAGGCTCCGCCCCTCGCGAACTGAGTAAAGAAGTCCAGGAACTGAAGAGAAGGCGAGCTGAGCTCGTACGTGCATGGGGCGGAAAGACGCGGCCTGCGACGTGCCCAACAGCGGAAGGAGAGGAAGAAGAAGATCAGTCGGTCGACTGTCTTTGACAC
Organism: Pythium myriotylum; assembly: GCA_023091665.1. Taxonomy (NCBI): domain Eukaryota; phylum Oomycota; class Peronosporomycetes; order Pythiales; family Pythiaceae; genus Pythium; species Pythium myriotylum. The sequence continues at coordinate 3,214,097 of JALJCQ010000017.1, read as the reverse complement.
CTGAGCGAATCATTTGCTGCGCTCGAGGATACGTCGAGCGCAGTACTACTACTCATCATGGTACTACTACTCATCTCACCCTCGCATTCGTAAAATTTAGGAATTCGGCGTTAGGAGTTTTCTTCGGTTTTTTCCGGACGGGAACCGGATTGCTGAGGCCGGGGCTCGCTGGATTTCCGGAGCTTTCGTCCTGTGGCCACGATCCAACGTTGGATCGTGCTCGATGGTATTACTATTCGAATCGCCCGCTGGCTGTGGGTTCACTCGCTGGGTTCAATCGGGCGTGACGCCGCGAGACGTCTGCTCGCTCTCGGCGCTTGCGTCACGCTCGGCGAACCCAAGGCCGCCAGACTCCTCACGGCTCTTACTGCACGCAGCAGAGTTTCGAGCGATTTCACACGCCAACGTTGGACCCACGTTTTGGCAGCGTTGGGAAGACTGTGGCCAGCGCTTCCCACGTCGCTTGGGTGCAGAGGTCCCATCTCCGGACCATGCGGACGTGCGCGTCGACCTACCCTCTCCAGAGATCTCGGCGTTCTCTTCGGACGGACGCCCGGAGATTCGCCCGGAACAAAACGCGTGAATTAAAAAGCAGAGAGCAGTTTCTTTGTCTCGGAGGGCGTCGACTCCGGCTGGTGATGTTGGTGAACCCATTGGATCCGATTTTCTGAGCTGGTCGACGCAGTGATGATAGAACGGTTCCGCATTTCTGCTCCACAGAGCCGAGAGCCAGGAGTGGTTCTTGACGAGCAAATGCTCTCGTGTCAGCTGGCCAAGATGGCCCATCCACCGCGCGAGAGAGAGAGAGCTGAAAAGGATGGATAAAACCTCGATCTGGGTCCACACGGGTATCCAAAAACCAAGTATGGTGCTGACTACTCGATCACCCTGTATAAAACCTCGCTTTTCTGCGGCATGTGGTCAGCATGGGCGGCGTGAACGGTCGCGCATCGGAAGAGAGCGGCGCCAGCCGCAGAACAAAAACCTTGGAACCGATTTCCGCGGCTCGACCACTCGATGACTCGACGCCACGCTCGGCCATCACTCTCTCGTTTCCGCGGAACGGTTCCGCAGAACGCGTTTTGCTCCTGGAAACTGTTCCCGCGCGTCGACGCCCTCGCCAACAGCCGCGGCGACGCCAACTAACGATCCAACAATCCGCTCCTCTGTTGGCGTGTCCAGCGTCCGGCGTCCAGAGCATCCGGCGTCCAGAGTCATCCCATCCCATCCGGAGACCTCGCTCTCAGCCTCGTAGCTCCTCGCCACAACTCGCCATGCCGAGCCTCCCGAACGTCTCGCTGCCCTCGGGGCTCTGGCGCCGCGTGCGCTCGCTCTACGACCAGTCTCCGCGGCTCTCGACGCCGCGCACGTGGCGCCTCTCCTCGGTCGGCAAGCGCCCGCGCCCGTCGGCCGTGTCCACGCCCTCGCGGCTCTCGGTCGCGAACCGAGCCAGTCTGCTCGCGTCGCCCGCCACGCTGCGCATGGAGACGAGCTCGCAGCTGAGCGACTACGAGCTCCTGAGCGTGCTCGGCCGCGGCACGTTCGGCGTCGTGCGCCTCGCGCGCCACAAGGCGAGCGGCCGCGCCGTGGCCATCAAGATGCTCGACCGTCGCGAGGTCGTGGCCATGAAGCAAGAGGTCAACATCCTCCGCGAACAGACCGTGCACCTGCAGCTGCGCCACGCCTTCATCAGCCAGATCTACACCACGTTCCAGGACCTCGACGCCGTCTACTTTGTGCTCGAGTACTGCCCGGGCGGCGAGCTCTACAGCCTCGTCTACCAAGAGGAAGAAGACGAGATGCTCGACGAGATCGCCGAGAACGACCACGAAGACGACCCCGAGCACGAGGCCACCGAGGACGAGTCGTCGGACGAAGACGACGCGCGCGCCAAGCACCAGCGCAAGCGCACGACCTCGGGCGACAACGCCTGCGCCAAGCGCGCGCTGCTCGACGCCCAGTTCGGCGGGCTCCGCGAGCCCCACGTCGCGTTCTACGCCGCCTGCGTGCTCAGCGCGCTCGGCTACCTCCACGACGCGCAGAACGTGCTCTACCGCGACCTCAAGCTCGAGAACCTCGTGATCGGGCCCGACGGATACCCCAAGCTCGTCGACTTTGGGCTCTCCAAGCCCGACGCCGTCACCAACCCACGCGACGCCAACACGACCATGTGCGGTAGCGCCGAGTACATGGCGCCCGAGGTCGTGCGTCGCCAGAGCTACGACCACCGCGCCGACCTCTGGTCGCTCGGCGTGCTGCTCTTCGAGCTCTTCTTCGGCGCGACGCCCTTCTACCACCCGAACGCGCGCGAGCAGAGCCGCCGCATCCTCGAGGACCAGGTCGAGTTCCCCGAGGGCTTTGAGGCCCAGAGCCCGCACGCCTGCGCGCTCATCCGAGCGCTGCTGGCCAAGAACCCGCTGGATCGACCGGTGAGCTGTGCGTCGCTGCGCGAGCACGCGTTCTTCACGCAGTTTTTCCCCACGGCCAAGTCCTGGAAGCAGCTCGAGGCCAAGCAGATGCGCGCGCCGTTCGTGCCGCAGCTCAGCGGGCCCTTCGACACGAGCCTCTTCGCCAACGCCTACGACGACGAGGACGACGAGTCCTTTGTCGGGTACTAAGTCTCTCCTAGTGTGCGTCTATTTAGTCAAGTCTCCAAAGTTGTCCCGAGTCTCTTTTAAACAACAAAGTAAGTATCGTTCGTAGTATCTCCTCCATGCTGCTTCTCCTTTTGCTTCCTTCTTGGCTGGTTGCTCTTCCCTGCCACGGCTTGTCTCTATCCGCTCGGCGCGCGACGACGACCGACGTAGTGTCGTCGCTTACCTTCGAGCACGAGTGTCCCAACCAGCGCGTCGCATACCAGGCGTTTGCTCAGCGAGCATCGGTAGCTCGACGACCGATCGAACTCGAGCTCGTACCTGGCCTCGATCACAAACTCCTTGACCAGTCTGTTCAATCACATACACACACCATCGTCAGTTCTCTGAGCTCCCATCCATGCATCCGTGTCCACGCACTCAGAGGCGCCTGTGGTTGGGATCGTTCGCAGCACTCGGAAGACGAGCTTGCAGTCGCGTAGCTCGTTCCACGTGAGCGCGTCCACAGGCACGACGCCGCCTGGCTGCACGGCCGAGGCCGCCGTGGGCGTGCTCTGTTGTTGCAGCAACTGCCGCACGCGGAAGCGACCGGCGTCGTAGACCATGCTCGTGAGTCGGTTCTCCACGCGCCACTCGCAGTAGGCCACGTTGTAGTCGCTCGCCTGGCGGCAGTGGATGTTGAGCAGCCGCAGCGAGACGCTCATGAGCGGGTTCTTGCTTCCCTGCGAGTCTTCGTCCGGGATGTCGTCAGCATCGTCGAACGACGACGACTGCTTCGAGCCCGAGCCCGTGGACGACGGTCGCAACGCAGCGGGGCCGCCAGCTCCGTAGGCGTGGCTCGCACCCGAGTGGTTGATCCAGCCCTGTCCGCTCGAAGTCGGCGGGTGGTAGAAGAGCTCGAGCCCACGCGTGTGGATCTCGTCGTCGTTGGCCCAGAGCAGCCGCCGCGTCTTCTTGTCGTAGGCGCACTTGATACGCACGATCTGGGGGATCCGCGTCCAGTGGAAGTCTTTGTCGTACGCCGCGAGCAGCTTCTTGAGCTGGTACGGGTGTGTGGCGGGCGCGGCCGCGTCCTCGGGCGTGGCGCCGCCACTCAAACAGCGCTCGATGGGCGCGCGAAGGCCGTCCATGATGGAACGGATGTGGTCCTCTCGTCCGAGGCGGCGTCGCACGGCTGCAGAGAATTGGAATTGAGATGACACCATGCAGACAAGACAACCCCACACAGCCACGCACCTTGCTCGACGCTCACGAGCATGCCTCTCGCGATCGATGTGCCGACATCTGGCGAGAGCGACGCGAGGTAGTAGAGCCCGCCGATGGTGATCTCGGGCAGCTCACGCCACTGGTCTCGCGAGATCTCGAGCTCGAGCGGCTCGTGGAAGCAGACGCCCGAGACCTGGCTGTGCACCATGAGCAACAGCTTGTCTTTGCCCCGTGTGAGCTGAATGATGCCGGCCATCGATTTGCGTCGCGACGGCATGCGGATGACCGTGTACAGCGGCGGGATCTTGCTGAGCCATTTGGAGTCCTGGATGAGATGGACCTGGGCCTTGGCCTCGTGGGCTTTGCGTTGGAGCTTCTCGTTCTCGTGCTGTAAAGTCTTGACGCGGTCGAGGATCCGCGAGTAGATGACGTGGAAGACCGTGCTGCTCTGGCTCATCATGGCGTAGTTGAGTGCGTCGAGGCGTTTCTAAGATTGAAAAAAAAATATTGTGAGTTCAAATATGCGAGATGTGATCGACGCTCGACACGTCGAAAAAGAAACGGACCGTACGTCATCGACTGCGTCTATGGAAGCGCCACGATCTAGCAAATGCGTCACGAGCACGTCGTCGCGAGCGAAAGCTGCAATATGCAGCGGCCGGATGCCACCCTAACACCACGGTCTCCGTTAGATTAAAATATCCATAAGACGCAATTTGGTTCCATGGGATACCTTGGCGGCAGCGTCGACGTCGGCGCCGAGATCGATCAGCCGCATGGCGGCGCTCACGTAGCCTCGACTCGTCGCCATGTGCAGCGGCGTGTAGTTCCTCTAGCACAAAGCCAAGCCGCAAGGTCAGTCGCCACGAAATAAAATCTCTCGACGGGTCGCCGCACCTTGGATCGAGCGTCAATCGTCGCGCCGGCGTTGCCCAGAACGCGGATGAGCGCGCGACTGCCGACGGCGGCAGCCAAGTGCAAGGGCGTCTGGCCGTCCTGGTTCACCTCGTCGACGTTCGCGCCGTGGTCGAGCAGCACTTGGGCTACACTCGGCCGTTTGTGCTCGGCTGCCACGTGCAGCGGCGTGTTGAGCCGTCGTGCCGTCGCGAACACGAGATCCGGGCGCACGGCCAGCAGTCGCTGCACGGTCTTGCGGTCGCCGACGCGACAGGCGTTGAAAAACTCGCGCTCGACTCTCGCGGTGACTTCGTCGGGCCCACCGCCTGCAGCATTCCCGGCACTTCCGACGGGCTTTTTCTCCTCGAGGTCGTCCTCGAGATGGCTCTGCTGCCGCGAGCTCGGCGGCTCTTCTCTCGACTCGGCCGCGTCGTCGTCGCTATCGTAACTGTACCCGCGCGGCCTCGATCGCGGCGGCCTCGCGGTCTCCACAGGCGACACAAAGCCCACTTGCGGCGTGGATCTGCGGCGTCCAGCCGACGTGCGCGGCTCGGGCTCGTCCTCGTTCTTCGACGGCGGCTCGACAAAGCGTGGGCCTGGTCGCGTCCGGCTCGGCGGCGGCGTTGCGTCATGGGGCTGCTCGTGAAAACCAAACCAAAAAATATATAAGCGCGAATTATAATTGAACGGAGACCGTGGCAGCACCAACACATGGGCTCACCTCATAGTAGCGCGAGTGGAGCCGTGAGGTGGGCGGCGTGCGCGGGGGTCGCGGCTCGCTGGCGCTGAGGTAGGCGAACGAGTCGGCGAGCGCGTGGGCAGCGGCCGCGTCGAGCGCCGAGGGCGGCGCGGCCTCTCTCTCGCGGCGACTGAGCGGGTGGGAGCGGTGGTGCATGGCGCGGCAGGCGCGTCGGCATGTGAGACGTTCGCGGCCAGCCCCTCAGTCCTCGCCGTGGGCACTTGACTACAGTAGACTAGTGTAGCCGCTTGATTGGAACAAGCCATGGCGGGCTGACGTAACGAGGGACTCGAGCACACGACAGGAGAGGAGGGAGGAGGAGGAGGAGGAGGGGAGCGGAGCGGAGCGCCGCGATTCGCTGGAAGGCGGGACCAGCAGACAGGGCGTCGCGCCCGCCACGCCGGACTCGAGAGCCCTGGGTTCTTATGGCTGGAGCGAGTGAGGAGACCGCCGGACCCCCCGACCACCTAGTACATAGAACCTCGCCTTGCAGTGCATCTCAGAGGATCGAGAGAAGGATGCTGGGCGCCGAGAGCTGCATGCGCGAGCCGCGAGAAGCAATGGCGTGCGCTTGTCGTCGCGTCGGGGGCCCTTTTTCCATTCTCCGTGGGGAGCTACAGATGATAGGAACACGGTAGGAACGTCCTACGTGGCGTTCGTATCGCCGCAACATGGCTACATTTCGTGCGAGGACCTTCGAAGGTCTCACTTGGTTCTTGATGGCTGCCACACTCCGTTCTTTACGACGGCTTGGGCTGCACGCGCGCGAGCGTGGCCTCGATGCGGTGCCGCGTCTGGCTCTTCTCCGGGCTGATCACCTCCCACTCCTTGGCGCTCATGAACGGCGAGCCGTCGAGCTGCTGCGAGTAGATGATGGCCTTGGCCGGGAACTCGGAGAGCACGCCCACGCGGCCCTCGCCCTCGACCGGCTCGAGGCGCCCCCGACGACCGAAGGTCACGTGGTGCAGTGCATCGCGATGGTCGTACACGTCGTCGCCTAGTAGTGGAGGCAGTGCGTACGGGTCGGAGCAAAAACCGCCTCGGTCGTCCTCGTCGTTTCTCGCTGTCGCCTGGTGGAGACTCGCAAGCGACTTGGCCTTGCGGTGCTTGCGGCTCAGGGGGCGTAGCAGCTCGGGCTGCTTGGCGTGCTGGAAGACAAGCTGCGCACACATGCGACAGACCTGGACGGCGTCGTAGCAAAGCGGAGGTTTGTACTTGGACGCCGTGTCGCGGTCAGGAGGCACGTACCGCCAGTGCTCGTACACGTCCATGATGCAGCGGAACGAGACGCGGTGCGGCAGGTTGTACTGCAGGAATGGGAACTGGCAAAGCGCGCAGTCCTGGCGTCGTGAAAAGCCGTACTTTTCCATGATGAGCTCGTTCGCGTACGGATCCTGGAGCTTCTCCCGCGTTCGTTCTTCCTCACTGGTGAGCGTGTGGAAACCGAGCCGTTTCTGCAGCGGCACGATCGGTTCGGTTGAGATCTTCTCGATTCGTAGATGGCGCAGCTCTCTCTCGAGCAATCGTGTGGTCGTGAGGTCGCGTCGGAGATCAGTTCGGTGGGCCTCGACCAAGATCGGCTCGCCGTATGTGCCCGCGGGTATCGGCTGGTTCGTCGCATGGTTCACGACGGAGACGAGGCTTTGCGATCGAAGCTGCTTCATCTTGCGCTTTTTCTTCTTCTTCGATACCGACACAAGCTGCTTCGTTGGGCTTGGGCGACTTGTCGGTCCGTTGTCCGTGGTGGTTCGCTCTTCTGTGCTTGCCACATTCGAAGGAGGTTCTTCACCAGTCTCTGGCTTTACGATGCTGCTTGGTCGTTGGCTCGGGCGGACAATCGGGCTCTGGATCTGTTGGTGCGCGGACATGAGCGAGTACGACGAGTTGAGTGAACTGCTGACACGTTTGGGCGACGCACAGACGTGCATGGGGCTGTGTGCGGTCACCATGTCGAGCGAGAACACGGCTCGACGTGCCGCGGGGCTCACGCAGAACTCGATCAGTCGCTCGATGGTCGTCGCTGCTGCCAGCGGGTGTGCGTGCTTCTTGTTCCCGAGGATGTTCTTGCACTGCGAATACATGTCAAACCAGAGATCCGTGTCAGGAAGCGCCACGCCGAACGCGTGGAGCTCGTGTTGGAACCTCGCGGACGTGTCGCCCAGTCCGTAGTAGCGGCAGAACTCGTCGATGAGCAGCAAAACGAACGGTCCGATCTTATACGGTGGGTTATCCTTCTCGGGAGACACCTCAGTCCACGACTTGAACGCTGCTGACTCCACCGACGCGCCATTCACATCAGCTGGGACGTCATCGGCAATGGAATCCCCTGCAGACGAAGCCGTAGGCTCCAAGTGTTCGTGTGATTGATCAGATTGACTGCTACGGATGTCTTCATCCGGCTCCAAAGTCACCGCGGACGGTGATGCTTCCACCGGAAAGTTCTCTGGTGTCCATGACGAGTCAACCTGCGCGTCCATCTCCGTGCCTGACGTCGAAATGTCCAGATCTGTGGACTGGACATCGTGCTCTTCGACGACAGACTCTCCAGTCTCTTGTCTGTGGGTTGAGTCAGGCTGCTCATCTACGTGGCTAAACTCCTTTGGCAGGGAGTCTTCGCCATCTCTTCTCGACAGCAACTCCATCCTGCTCGTGCCAGGTCAATGCCACGACTGCGCTTCGAGGGAGATCTATTTTGGATATGAAAGAGAGAGAAAAGACCTGAATGACAAGCTAGAGTGAGTCGTAGATAGAACCCGGTTGTATTTCCGTCCGCTGGCTAAGCTGAGGAACCTCCTAGTGCGAGACCATGCTTAGTTCTGGAACTGGTAGGTCACGTGGCACTTGCCACAGTAGTGGCGGTCGAAGTGCGTGGCCATGAAGACGCCGGCACCGCACTGCGGGCACTCCTTTCGGAGGCGCGAGATCTTGCCGTTGTCGTCCACCTTGTAGAACTTGAGCACAGCGAGCTTGACCTTCTTGTGCTTGTGCTTAATCTTCTTCGGCTTGGTGTACGTCTTCTTCTTGCGCTTCTTACCACCACCACGCAGACGAAGCACGAGGTGGAGGGTCGACTCCTTCTGGATGTTGTAGTCCGAGAGGGTGCGGCCATCCTCGAGCTGCTTGCCAGCGAAGATCAGGCGCTGCTGGTCCGGTGGGATGCCTGCAATCACCATTTCAGCCACCTGTGCACTCACCACTAACCTTTTTCATAAGATCCTCCATCCTCACCTTCCTTGTCCTGGATCTTCTGCTTGACGTTGTCAATGCTGTCCGACGGCTCGACATCGAGCGTGATGGTCTTCCCCGTCAGGGTCTTGACGAAGATCTGCATTTTCTGTGGGTCGACGGGCACAACGAGTCAGCGGTCGTCGCCCTTTTCCCCCCAAAAGAAGGCTGCTCCGCCACCGACTCCCACGCGTGCCCAGCGTCCAACCCTCCCTTCCAACCCGTCCGTCCGTCCGAGAGATCGACAATCCCTCTCCCTCTCACTACAACGAGGAACGCTTCTCTCTTCTTTCTCTCCTCAAGACAAGAAAACGTCCCGGGTTCGCATATCGGAGACCGTCGTGCTCAGGAACGTCCGGGAGGGCCATGGAAGGAAAAAGGCTGACTACTGGGAAGGCCGATTTGATTACAATCCACGCGTGGGCACGTCGACGGCGGAGCGAGCCTCATACGCGTCGATACATATACCTACGGACGCCGAGCGGATGGATGTGGACCTCCAACTCGGCATCCGATCCTCGATACACGTCCGACGCCTAATCCTCTCGCTCGCTCGGTTCTCCCCCCTTTTTTTTTTCACTCCAACGCAGCTCGACGGATTCAGGACGCGGACACGGCCGTGACGAGGATCTTCGTAGGCGACGTCGACGGCGCGCAGCAGCGCCACATACCGAAACGGGAGGGCGACGTTCTCGCGGATTCCGGGTCCCAATTCCAAAATGTCGGCAAATTGAGTTGGCGTGCCGAGTGTTGGCGTCGGCGCTGCGCCAACCAACCACGGGTGGCTGGGCGCCAACGACCCAATGACCCACTGGGTGATTGGGTGATAGAGGCAGAGAGGAAAGTACGGAGTAAGTGCGATGTACTAGCAAGAACGATACGGTAGTGGACTACATGGAATATGCGATGTATGCATCGAGGTGTGGTGGGGGGAAGGAAGCCTACGAAGTACTAGGGTCTCTCTCGCAGCGAGCGCTGGGAGGGCAAAGGGTGCGGGCGATTAGAACTCGCTAAATATGTTGGAACCGTCCTCGTAGTACGGCTCGAGCTCGTCCTCCTCGTCCTCGATGGTCTGGAAGAAGGACGTGTCGAAGGGCCCCGAGAGTTTCGGGATGAACGGCGACTGCCGCTGCTTGCGGAGCAGCCGCTCCCACGCGGCCTCGTCCGGGAACCTCCGCGTGAAAAACTCGTGCCGCTTGATCTCTTCCATCGACTTGACGCGCTCTTCGGGCGTCTTGACCAGCAGCCGCCCGATGAGATCGCACGCGACCGGGTACTCTTGCTCAAAGTCGTTCGGGAACGTCACCGGGTCCTTGGTGATCTTGCGCCCGAGCTCGCGCGGGTTGTCGTGGTAGAACGGCGTCTTGCCCAGCAGCAGCTCGTACATGATGATACCAAACGACCAGATGTCGGCGCGCGCGTCGTGCGGCTCGTGGAGCACGATCTCGGGCGCCATGTAGTCCATGCTGCCGCAGAGCGTCATGTTCTTGGCCGACTTGGCCGCGTTCGGCTTGGCGAAGCCAAAGTCCAGGACTTTCGGGTACCCTTTGCGGTCGAGCACGAGGTTCTCGAGCTTGAGGTCGCGGTAGAGCATGTCTTCGCCGTGCAGATACTCAAGCGCACAGAGGATGCAGGCCAAGTAGAACGCCGCGTGGTCTTCCTGGAGCCCGCCAAAGCGATTGCGCAGCAGCACGCGGCTGCGAGGGTCCAAGCGGATGGGCATCGGAGAGCCTGGTATCCGCGACGGCGACGCCGGCGGCGACCCGACGGGCGACAGCAGCGTGGGACTAAACGCATCGAGCGGGTCGGGCGAGCTCGTGCGGCTGCGGCGCCGCGGCTTGGCCTGCGGCTCGGCATCGCTCTGTGTGGCCTTGAAGGCGTCCTCGACCTCTTCGTCGAAGTCGTCGGTCTCAAACTCCGAGTAGACGACGCTCCAGAGCTCGCCGCCGGGCAGGTACTCGATCACGAGGTAGAGGCAGTCTTCGTCCTGGAACGTGCCAAAGAGCCGAGCGATGAACGGGTGGCGCAGACGGATGTGGACTGTGCGCTCGCGCAGGATGTGCTTCTCCTGGCGCATTGACACGACGTGCTCCTTGGAGAGCACTTTGAGCGCCACGCTCGCGCCCGACTTGACGTGCCTCGCGAGCTTGACGACGCCGTAGGTGCCGACGCCGAGCACGCCGATGACGTCAAAGTCGGCCATGGTCAGCGCGTGGATCTCTTTCTCGTCGGGCTCCCAGAAGCCGCCGACCGAGCTCGAGGACGTGCGGCCGCGCTTGGGCACGTGCTGCGGGCCGGCCGGGTCCTTGCTCTGGTGCATCGAGACCGACATGTTGGTCGTGAGCAGCGGCTCGAGCGGCGACGGCTCGACGCGGCAGCTCATGAGGCGAGAGAGGAAGAGAAGCGACTTGCCTCGTTGGCGGCAAGATGGATAATTTGGGCAAGGCGACCAAAAACGGCCTCGCGCACTGTCACGGAAGAGCAGAGACCCTGGCGGTGAGATGGACCCGGGAATTTCACAAAAGTAGGTGATACGGAGCTCCGCGCCAGCTGGTTGCCGGCGGAGAAGTGATCTACCTTGTTTTGAAAAGATGGTGATGGTTGTAGTGATCTTCGTCCGTTCGATCAGCTACATGGGGATAGGCCGGGTACTGGGTTTCAAAGGAGAGAACGAGCCGGACCGACAACGCGAAGAGTGGAAGCTTTGACGGATTACTCATTTTCGCAGTTGGATTGGGTTCACGGGCACCGACTTGCGACGAGGAGAGTGGAATTTCCACCGTCCTGGTGTGGGTTGACGGTCTGGATTCTCTGGCATCTCACACGCTGACGTGCGACGCTCGACGCGTTGATGCATGAAGCCAAGCCAGCGCCCACCCCAAGCGAGCCCGTCGGCTAATGCTCGCGGCGTCGTCGGGATACCACGGCTGCCAGCGAAAGGGCCGATCTTTTTCTTTCACTTCGCCGTCGTCACAGCCACGCCGAGCACAGTCGACGTCAGTAAGTACTCAACAACCGAGCCGTGAGCCATGACAGCTTTCACTCCGTGATGCCAGTCGTCCGCAGCCACAAAGTGCGTGAGTGGCTCATCCAAAGCAGCTTGCGAGGCGGTCGCACCTTCAACGACTCAGTCAGGAGGAGCTTGGGAGCAGAGGAGGAGCAGTGGTGAGAGAGAGAGACCTGCTGGCTTCCAGATTCGTGGGTTGGCCCCGACTTGGCTGCCTTCTTCTCAGATCTTAGTCTCTCTTTTCGGGTCGTGGTGCAATTCACAAAATTCAATTGGAATTTGTCAATTTCCCAATTTCAAATTTTGATTGTCGCAGCAAAATAATCAATTGTCACACAAAGAATTGAGCGAGGAAGGTGGAAGATAGCACCATGGAGAGGAACGAGGGCGAAGCTCTCTTGTGCGGTCGTTGGAGCGGCCCGAAGTGCATTTTCTGTGTCTATCGGAGTGAGGCAAGCCGGCTGGATGTTTGATGAAGGTGATTAAGAAGGAGCAGAAGCCAAACAGAATCAAGTGCGACGTGATGAACTGTGCCTTTTCTCAGCCAAGATAGGCGATGCCATACGTAGCTTTTCAGACGAGAACTCCACTGTGCTCCAACTGGACAAGGGGGGAAATTTCATGAGGGGATTGAGGTGATGAGCGATGCAGAGAGATGGCGAGAATTTTGCAGCCCGGGCTGTTTCCGAAGAGCGGAATGCCTCAGCCTCCAATTCATCAGATTCACGCACTTGGAGCTCAAGTGCAAGAATTCGAAATCACCTCAAGTTGATGTGGTTGTGACGCGCTCACTGAGGAGACCACTCGCCAACTCGAAGAACCTTACATCTCTCGGGTGAAATGTCTACCAATCGACTCGGAAAACATCAGTGGCGACGCTGGTGAGCCTCGCTTTGGAGAAACGATTCAAACTCAAGTAGGGGTGCATCCAACTTCTCGGTATTGCTTGTATAGAAAGTCGAGGACGACTATAGAAGCGGCACTGCGCAAATGGACTGGAAGCACGCACTGGCGATGCTTCCAGCAAGACCGACTAAACCCCCGGGTCCGGATGGACCTTTTTCCAAAACGGAAATCTATTTATCTGGTTTCCTCTTTCCTGACGACAAGATCGTGGTTGGAGCTCCCCTCCGACCAACTTTTTAGCCGCTCCACACACCTCTTGAAGCGGTTCAAGTCTCCATGACCCCAAGGCCAACTTGGGCCTCCCCACCTCTCTCTTCTATTAAATCCCTCTACCTCTCTCTTCCTATTAAAACCCTCCAACATTCTCCTAACCCCGTTTACCCCTGTCAACTTCCTTTTTACGATGACGCTCCTCGTAAAAACGCCATTTTACCAACGTGAAGTTGGCTGAGAAGTTGCCGCGTATGTGAGACTGTAGCGTCGTCGTGACGCGAGGCATAACCGCTCGCCTCGCCTCGCCTCGCCTTGGGCTGTCGCATCTCTCTCTCTCTCTCTCTCGCGAGCTTTCCCTCTCCGCCATTTTCTCTTCGGCACCTTGCCCCCCACTCGACCACGCCCACGACCATGTCGCTCGATTTCTCCAAGGTTGAGAACAACCCGGTGCCGCTGCTGCGCGAGAAGCACGACCCGAACGTGGCCTTCGCCGTCTACCGCAACAAGAACAAGAACGTCGTGGTCTACGCCGTCAAGCTCCAGGCCGACGGCACGATCGACCCGGCGAACCCGCTCGATGTCTTCTGGATCATGTTCGAGCAGGACGGCCACCCGCGCGAGGAGCTCAACCTCATCGAGCGCAACAGCGCCTACGGCGCCGCGGTCAAGCCCGGCGCGAACCCGGGCGAGTACGAAGTCACGCTCACGTCGCTCAAGGACCGCGTGATCACGATCAAGATCGTGGACGGCAAGGTCGTGGGCGTCGGCACGATCAACGGCGTCGACAACTGCATCCTCGAGCGCGTCTTTGTCTACTCGACCACGTCCTGGGGCATGCCCAAGGTACGGCGAGAACGAAATTTTCTCCTCTCTCTCTCTCTTCCCACCTGGCGCTGACTCGCTAACTCGTGGGCTCGTCTGCTTTGATCTTTCTCATAGGTTCAGCACATTGAGATCCACGGCATCGATCCGTCGGGCAACCCGATCATGGAGAAGAAGCTCCCATAGAGAGAGAAGAAACCCCCCACGAACGTATCCCCCCCACACCCCCACGAGAGGCGCCCCCACTCCCATCGAGATCTGCACGTAAACTATAAACAAATGGCCCCTCTTTCGATTGATCTCTCCACCGAGCTTTTCCAACGCGGCTTGACGACATGCTGAGACCGTGTTCAAGGTCTCACGTATCCCCTTGACGCTGCTGAGTTGAGGCAGCTTGACAATCTAAACAAAGTCCAACCCTCGTGCGCCAAAGGGCCTCGGTCGTAAATGTATATTTAGTGCAGTCCTACTTCCTCGCTTGGTCATCAGACACACGCCGTGGGCGTCAGCGATTCACTCGTGGGCCCATCCAGTTGATGCCCAGTCCTCTCCTCTCCCGCGGGCCTCGATGGGCACGTGGCGCTGGTTCTCACTCGCCTACTGCGAGGCCAAGAGCTCGTGCGTGCTCGTCGACGCCTGGCTCCAGCTCTTCCTCTGCCTCGCGGCCTCGCTCTTCTTCGTGGCGGCCTGCTGCCTGGCGCCGAGAAGGCATTCCGACGGCTCCTCTCGACGCCTCTGGACTTCGCTTGCGCCTTCTCGCTCGGCCTCGTCTTCCCGAGGGCCCCGGTTCTTCGCCTTCTTCTCGAAAAGCGGTTCGGGGAGCAGCAAGACCGCGCCCATGCCCCTCGCCGTGATCCAAAAAGACGCCGACGAGGCCCACATCACGAGCCACAAAAATTCGCTCAAGCAGGCCTCCGAGTTCATGCGCCAGACCCAGCGCATCTCGCGCGTCGACTTTGCCACAAAAGACAAAGACGCGCGCACGAGCGAGCCGCGACGCCCCAGCCGCACGCAGAGCTTCATCGACCGCCTCGGCTCCTTCTCGAGACGCCGCGACTCCAAGTCCTCGCAACAAGACCAGCCATCCGACCGCGAAGCCCTCGAACGGCGACACAGCCACAGCGTCGGCACGAAAGAACCGAATGACAGGATCCCGATCCGCAAACGCAGCAACCCGTTGCCGCTGGCGAGCTCGAGCTCGCGCCGAGGCTCTCTCACCGTGTCTTCTGTCGAGGTCGAGCAAGCGAGCAAGGCTCGCGACACCAGCAAAACCCAGTCAGGCCCGAGACAGCTCGAGCGGTCCGCGTCGTTCCGGCAGCTGATCGCAGCTAGGTTCTATCCGAGCTTCATTCGCGCCATCAAGCCCACGGCCCACCCGAACGAGAAGCGAACGCATCGCGAACGATCGGCGACGACGTTCGACATGCCGAGTTACAGCAAGCGCGAGAAGCTCGCGGCATTGTCACCCGAACATCGCAAGAAGAAAGAGCGGCGCGGCTCGGTCGAGCTGCGCGATAAGCGGCGCCTGAGTATCGGTCGCGAGGCACAGATCCGGTTCGAGGTGAGCGACGGGAACGAGGCGTCAGTGTACGAGGTCAAGCTCACAGAGATCACGCTGGTCAAGCGGCTCGCGTTCGGACCGCTCAGTGAAGTGTACGCAGCGATCTGGCGAGACACCAAGGTCGGCGTCAAGCTGCTCATGCCGCGTGAGGGCGTGATCGACAAACTCGAGGAGGCTGTCAAGAACTTTCGCCGCGAGATCTGGGTCATGAACGCGCTCAAGCACCCCAACATCGTCAAGCTCATCGGCGCGAGCCTCACGCCCACGTGCTACGTGCTCGTCATGGAGTACATGTCCAACGGCTCGCTCTACGAGTACTTGCGCGACGAGGCCAACTTCTTCCCCAACCAAATGGTGCTCACGAGCGCGCTCGACATCGCCGACGGCATGCGCCACATCCATGCTTGCACCGTGCTGCAGCGCGATCTCAAGTCGAAAAACTGCCTCGTGTCCGAGAACCTCGTCGTCAAGGTCGCCGACTTTGGGCTCTCGCGGTTCAAGACGCGCGCGCCGGGCGAGCAGCAGTACACCTTTGTCGGGACGCCGTTCTGGGCCGCCCCCGAAGTCATTCGCCACGAACCGTACGACGAAAAGGCCGACGTGTACAGCTACGCGATCGTGTTGTGGGAGCTCGTCGAGAGAAGAGATCCGTACGAGAGCATCAACCCGTTCCAGGTGCCGCTCCAGGTCGCGAACGAAGGGCTGCGGCCGAACGACTTTTCCAAGCCGGCGCCGCTCGGACTCGAGCAGCTCATTAAGCAGTGCTGGGACGCCGACCCGGACCAACGCCCGACCTTCGACGAAATTGTCGAGACGCTGCAAAAGTGGCTGGCTCCGACCACTGGGAGCCAGGAGACCGAGGCCGAAGGCGACCTCGCCGTGCACGTGCAACGTGAACGTCATAGTGCAAATGAACGCGAACTGAATCGCTTCGCGTCTTCCCACGACGCGAATGCCAAGGCGATCCCGATCGTTTTGTCACGCGGACAGACTGAGCGCTTGGCGAGCTCGCGCAGCCAGCGCCACAGCCTCATCACGATGATGCCGCCCAAGCTGCCGCCGCGACCGCAGAGCGATCGATCCATCAGTCGAGGCAGCAACCACTCGGCACCGTGAAGCAGCTCAGCTAGTACGCAGCCGGGGCCCAGTCGCCCTTGGGGCGCTTGTGGCCCGGGTGGTCAAAGCCCAGCGAGGTCCCAGCGGCATCGGACGACACCGACGAGACCGACGACATCGACGAGAGCGAGAGGCGAGAGGGCGTCTCAGGACGATCGAGGAACGAGCTCGTCATCGAGTACGGCTGGAGACCGCGAAGCACGCGCATCTTGTGGCTGTCGTGGCCGATCCTGCTGCCGCCGCTGCTGACATTCGCGAGTCCAAAGCGCCCGCTGCCGCCGCTGTTCACGTGGCTCATGCCGAATCGACTGTTGACCGCTGCTGCTGCCATGGCCGTGGCCTCGGCCGACGACTTGTCAATCGACTGGAACTGCTCCATGCTTCTCATTGACGACGAGGTCGACACGATCGGGCGCTTGTCCAAGTATTGCTGGAGCACTCGGTTGTAGTACGCTTCGTCAAACAACTGGCGCTTGGGCTGCGGCGAGTGGAGCAGGCTCGAGGTCGGGTTCGTTTGCTTGCTGCTGCGGTGGGAGCCCACCGAGCTGAGCTTGGACGACACCGTGGACGAGCGACGCGCACGCTTCCGCGGCGTGAGGCTGACCACGAGCTGCAGCTTGCGCGCGGGCTTGGGGCTCACGGTCGACAGGCCAGCCGGGTGGATCGCGCCTTCGCCCGAGGCCGACGAGTACGTCTTGTACGACATGCCGTCGTCCGACTGGAGCAGACTCGGGTGCTCCGAGAAGTCGACCGACATGGTCGTCGTCATCTGGCTCAGCTGGAAGTTCTCGAGCACCTCGAGCATCGACGTTGGCTGCATCGAGGCCGCCAACGGCGGCGTGCCAGCGATGGACGGCGGCTTGTAGGCTCCGGCCTTGGTGAGACTGAGACGCTGGCGCTGGAGTTTCTCCGACTCGACCGACGAAAGCGCCGAGATGGACGAGTGGTCATCAAAGTGGAAGCCCCGCGCGCGGTGTGGGTAGTGGTGCGGGCGGGGGATCTGCACGTACAGCTTGCCAGGCTCGCGGCTTCGACTGGACGAGCTCGTGCTGCCTCCTCCTCCTCCTCCTCCTCCTGGTCTTGCGACTGGCGCGACTTGCTTGCCACCGCCACGCGAGGTCGTGGACGTGATGACCGAGGGCGCTGGCCCGTTGCTGAGCGCCGTGCGTCCGACGCCGCGACGCAGCAGCGACGGGTCCGTGACGACGCTGTTGACGCCGAGCCGCTTGCTGCGGCGCTTTTTCTTGGCCGTGCGCTTGAGCAGCTTGGCGTTCATCTTGATGCCGTTGGGCAGCACGGAGCAGACGCACTTGAGGCAAAAGGTCTCTTTGCACGGCTTGGGCAGGCGCTTGAGCTTCTTCTTCTTCTGGACGCCGGGGCGCGCGCCGTTGCCGGCCGCCGCCGTGTCTTCATCATGGGCGCGGTGGAAGTCGACGCAGTAAATGGGCATGGTCACGTAGCAGTGGCGACACGTGCGCGTCCAGCAGCTGCGGCAGAACTCGGGGCTCTCGATCACGCGCCAGAGCGTCTTGCAGCAGACGCCGCAGCGGTCTCGGTTGCGCTCCGAGAGCAGCGGCAGCAAGTGCGAGACGTGGCTGCCGCTCGCGCTCGCGACGAGCCCGCCGGGCGGCAGCTGGCCGGCGCTGATGGACTGCAGCAGCATCGCGAGGCTCTTGGCCTGGCCGCACTTGGCCGCGTTGCCGAGCGCGAAGACGAGATCGGCGAACATGTGGTCGGCGAGTCTCGACGCGAGGTGGCCGCGCGCGTTGAAGTCTCCTTGCACGCACATGGTCACGAGGCCGTTGGGCAGCTTCTTGAAAAAGGCCGTGAGCGAGAGGAAGCCGCGCACGCAGTCGGCCGTGGCCGAGGGCGACGCGCGCAGCCACGGCGAGCTCGAGCCTTCGCTCTGGTCGAGCGAGAGCAGCGTGAGGAACCCGAGGTCGTCGCCGCCCTCGGGGTCTTTGATCGTGCCCATCTTCTCAAAGCACAAAAAGTCGCGCGCCTTGCAGACGCCGTAGCCGCTCGGCGTCTCGAGCGCGAACCAGAGCGCGCCGGCGAACTGGAACGGGTGCTGCGCCGTGCGGTAGCTGTCGACGTGGAGCACGGCGACGTCGAGGAACGCGCTCCCGAGCAGCGGGAAGAGCACGCGCGCCTCCTTGGTGGTCTCGGCGTAGAGCCCGTCCATGATCTCGGCGAGCGAGCCGCGCAGCATGCCCTGCGCGAGCATGCTCGTGGTCTTGTGGCGGCGCGCGGCGTGGCGGTAGACGCGGATGTCGCTCTGCTCCTTGACGAGCTTCCACTGGTCGTCGAGCGCGTGGAGCTGCGCGGCGCGCAGGCCCTGCGCCTGGCGGGCCTTGCAGCGCGCCTGGCGCTCGCGGAACTGGCGCAGCGCGCGCTCCACGGCCTGCTCGCTGAGCGCGTGGAAGGGCTGGAGGCGCGAGGCCGCGAAGGGGTTCTGGTGCTCGCTCACGCGCAGCGCGGCCTCCTCGTGGCGCCGCAGCGTCGAGTCCGAGGCCTCGAGGTCGAGCTCCAGCAGCGACGAGGCCGCCAGCGCGGCAGGAGTGGCGTGGGCGTCGCGCATCGCAGATCGGCGAATGGAGAGAGACCAAGGTGGCGCATCTTGGGCGCATCGGCGCGAAGAAGCGAAGGGAAGAGGAAGGTACTGAGACAGGGGAATAGGCTAAACGAGTAGGTTGGACGGGGTGCATTGGACAAAAGGGGGGAATGTACTGAGAGAACGGTTCTGGGTCCTGCTTGACCCGCGCGCGCCGCGTGATGTACGTACTGACTGCCGCTGAACCGTCTTCGTCGTTTTGGTTTTTTTCGTGAGAGTCACGAGAACGTGAAACTGCACTTTTTTGGAGGAGGGAGGGCTGGCTCGTCTCCACTTTTTTTTTTGTTTTGGCTTTTTTGCGTTGTGGTTTTGTTCTCGGTTCACTTTATTTGATCTGCGTGGCCCGGCTCCCGGCGCTGGTCCCCCGTTGTGGAAACAGGTGGCGGCGGGCGCGCGCGGACCCTTTTTTTCGGAGTTTTGTTTTTTGTTCTCGTGCCGTTTTCTTGACAGATTCGTGCACGAAAACTTATGTTTGCTCTCCTGTTTGTTCTTCCCATCAACCGGCACATGGAACCTTCGACGAGTGGTCAGACGGAAGAAAAGTGCTTCAACATGCAGAACCGTTCTCGGCGCGGAACCGAACCCGAAGAACGATTCCACGGGACGAGGCTTCTCGCGCTCGCCCCCCCCCATGGAACTGGCCATGCGACCCGGGGGGCGTTTCTGTCGTCGGCGCCGCACGCGAGAGACGCCGGCGGCGTGCGCGAGCGACGCGTCAGAGATCTCTCGCGCGATCCGTCGACCGGTCAAACGCCACGCACGACTCTTATTCCACGGGTCGCGAGTGTCTCGATGGAGAGACCAAGAGAGAGAGAGACCCTGGGACCGGAGTCTACCTATTATACGAAAGGGTGCGGCGTGGCGGGGCGTGGCTCGCGTGGCCTGGCGCGAGTGCACGGAGGGCCACGTACGTGGTGGCGTCGTGCTCGGTCTCGGTCTCGTGGGGGTTCTTTTCCGTCGGGTATGTACATGTACAGGGGGGCCATGGAAGGACCCGGTCAGGAGCTCCCGTGGTCCCATCCTCCTGGTCGCTGAGTCGACCCGCATCAAACGCCGCCACAGTGCGTGCAGCTGCGTGACCGGGCTCCCCGAGCGCCTTGCCCAGGTACATCCTCGTGCGACGCGCCTGGGAATCTCGTTTCCCGATCACTGGCCTGCATGGGGATTTTTTTGGAGCTCGCAATTGCGCGGGAGCCACATGGCTACACTTTATCTCTCTCTCCCGCGCTCGCTTTCCTCGCCAACTTGACGGTCTCAGCAATGGGATCCCGGCGCCAAACGTCCACAAGACAGACAGCGAATTTTCTGGCCGCGACGACCGTCTGCTCAACTGACTGCGTGTGAAGATACATGAATTGACTGCCGAAGAGAGAATGTAGCCATCCCAGTTTCGCACTGCTGAGGTGGTCGCGGCAACTGACGAAGAAGATCTCCTCCAGCGAGGTCTCGGACCAGTGCGGCTCTCGCCTCCAACGTGAGACACGAGATCATGTACAGGAAAGAGAGAGAGAGAGCGAGCGAGAGACCGACGGCGTCGCTCAGAGGCCCATGTACCGTAAGGAGGAAGCGAAGGAAGCTTCAATTCTTTATGGATGGAGAGAGCGAGCAAGGAATGGATGACAAGCTTTTTTTTGGGTTGCATTCACACCTCTCGCCGACACATGTCGCACCCGGCTCTCAAAAGATCCACAGGAAGCGCTTGCGCGGCAGCAGCTTCTTGAGCTCGGTCTTGCGCTCCTCGAGCACGCGGATCTCCTCGTCAGCCTCGTCGATGTCGCGGCCGGCGTACTTGGACTCTTCGAGCGCGGCCTGCTGCACGCGGATCGCCTCGATCTCTTGCCGCGCCTCTTTCACCACGTCCTTGAGCGGCTTGGGCTTGCCTGTCCACATCGTCCGCGGCGCCGGAGGCCACGCCGCTGCCGTCGTGATCGTCTGGCTCGGCCCGCTCGCGTCCGTGATGCTCACGCCAGCGCTGCTGTGCTCGCTGCTCTCTTCGTCAAACTCGATCGCGATCACGCGGTCGCGCGCGTCGCCGGCGTGCTCGAGCGCGAGCGCCTCGATCTCGGCCTGGCTCGCGGCGCCCTGAGCCTGGAAGCGGACTTTCCGGCCCGAGCGCAGCTCGGCCACGACAGTCACGGCTGCAGCATCGTATTAATTGGTCGAAGGACCCACCATTGACAGGTCAGCGCATTGCAAGCGACCATCGAAACGAACGTCTAGGATGGCACTCACTCTCTTGGAGCCGCTCGCTGGTCGCCGCCACGTCGCCCACGTCGTCGCGCGCTGCGAACTTGGACGGCTCGGTCAGCGGCACGTACTCGTTGATGGCGGCCACGAGCTCCGGGTACTTGTCGTTAAAGTGCTCGTAGAAGTCGTCGTCGGTCTTGAGGTTGTAGACGAACGCCGCGCCGAGCACGCCCGGGACGCCGAACATGATCCCGGTCGTGAGCCAGAAAAACTTCTTGAACGGCGGGCCCGAGGCCTCGCCGGCCGCCGCCGCCGCGAGTCCCGCGCGTGGCGTCGCGTGGAGCGAGCGAGTCGCCGCAGCTGCGCAGCGCCGCGCGCGCAGGCGCACGACGCCGGCGGCCGAGCGCAAGGATCTCGTGGTGGCCATGGATGAGATGATGATGATGATGGTCGCGAGGATGCCACCACAGGATTCGAGAATACCGTATTTGCGTAACATGATACAATGAGAAGATAGAAATACGGGAACGGAAAGGAGGGGGTTACGTGTAACCACACGAGAAGAGAGAGAAGGAAGGCAAAGAGAAGATGACGCCCGAGATCTCGTACTTGTCGGGCTCGTACGCGAGCGGACTCGTGATCCTCTGCGTCGGCGTGGTCGTGCCGATGGTCTACATGGTCATGCAGAACAAGAAGGCCTTCAAGTCGCTGCGACGGGACTGACGCGCCCAGCCCCACACGCGGAAAAAGTGCCTGGTCAAGAGCTACAGCGAGGGACAAGATGCGGAATAGATACATTATTTGGCCGTTGGCAACGACAGCTACGATCGCGCTTGGCCGGAGACGCCGCCGGGTCGCTGGGAAAACTTTTCATATCGAATGCGCTCGAGGTTCTGCTGCTGCTGCAGCTCGGCCTTGACGTTCTGGTAGCGTTGGAGCAGACTGCAGACACGGCACTCTAAGTCTCACGTGGCAGTGGAGCACGTTGTAAACATGACTGCTGACTGTACTCACCGTTCCAAGTCGACTTGGCGCTGCTTCTTCTGTTCTTCACGGCCCGACTGGATGCGTTTCAGCAGTGCGTCGAGATCTTGCCTCTGGCGCTGCTTGAACACGACTTCTCGCTGGAGCATCTCCTGCTGCTTCTGGTTTTTCCCCTTTTCGAGCTCCCACGCCTCCAACGCGTCGGCCTTGAGCTTGATCTTGTGGGCCTCATTGTAGCTAAACGCACGAACGACGCAAAATTACAGGTGCGCGATTTGTAAATTCATCAGTTGCACGTACTCTTTCTGCCTCGCCAAGTGCTCCTCGATGCGTCGCAGGTTGAGCAGGTCTTTGGAGAACTTGGGTTTCTGCTGCTTCTCGAGCAGCTTCTTTTGGAACTCGAGCAGCTCGCTCTTGTGCTTCTCGCGCATGTTCACCACCAGCTCTTCGACATTCTGCTCGTACTCTTCCATCTTGCGATCCCAGACCTGGTTAAACTGCTGGAACTCGAGCATGTGGGCTTCTTCGACGCCCAGTCGTTCCGCGATCTGCCGTGATCGCATAGCCTCCTTACGGCGATTCTCCTCGTGCACTTTGAGCTCCTCGAGTCGGTTCTTGGCCGTCTCGGCCTCGACATACTTGCCTTGTCGCTCGCAGTTCTTGCGATGTTCCTCGAGGATGAGAAGAAAGTCGTTGACGGCCGAATCCTCGATGGCGTCGCCCATGGGGATCGGATGGATCGACGCAGCGCACGCGGTGGGCCAAAAGATAAGGCGGGCTTTGTATGCCTTGTGGCGTGAGGATCAGGCGATTCATCAGTTCATATTAGGCTGTTGGCAAAGATAGCCTGAAATGTATTTAGACAGCGCAGTTGGACGTGAATGACACTTTCTCGCACGGAAAAGCACCCGACGTGAGTGAGCAAGGAGCACATGGTGCGTGAAGTTCACGTAGAGAGGTAAGAATTTAATGGTAGTTATGGAGTTGAGTGCAGGCTGGACTATCGATCGCCCTACTACATGGCCTTGGCTCGGAGTTCCGAGTAGGCTCTAATCGGATCGTCGCCCTCGGGGTCTACGACCTTCTCAGCGTTCGCTTTGCTCGCTCGTGCGACCTTCATCTTCTCCCAGATCGGCACGGCACGCTTGCGGTCCGTTACGAGTCCGAGCTTTGCCCACAGGTCGATGGTGAGCTTGGTCGGGTTGAATTGCTTCGAGACGCCAAACTCGGAGGCCGCGTAGTCGTATGGGAACTTGTGGTGCCAGTTGTGCCAGCCTTCGCCGATTGCGAAGAGCGAGACGAACCAGTTCTCGCTCGGTGGCAGCGACTCGTCGTAAGGACGGTAGCCGTAGATGTGGGCGGCGCTGTTGACGAGCCACGTCGCATGGAGCAGGGCGACGTATCGGAAAAAGCCGCACACAAGTAGTGCGTTCCAGGCGCTTTCGCCAGTGGTCCACGTCGTCACGAACGTTGGGAAGGCGAAGCACATGAAGAGGTTGCCCCACGGGTTGAGCTTCTGCTGCAGCACGACCGTCCAGTCGGCCCAGAGATCGTCGTAGTTAAGCTTGCGACCAGCCTCGACAACGCGAGGGTCTTTCTTGAGCACCAGCCACCCCATATGCGAGAAGAAGAAGCCTCGCCCCGAGTCATGCGGGTCCGAGGGCGTGTCCGAGTACTTGTGGTGCACGCGGTGGTCACGCACCCAGTGGAAAATCGTGCCTTGGTTCGCCATGGCGCTGCAGAGCATGAGGAAGAATCGCACGATGCCGTGGGCCTTGTAGGAACGGTGGGACCAGAGCCGATGCGCTCCTGCCGTGATCCCAAGCGCCGAGAAGTAGTAGAAGACAAGACCCCAGAGCAGTGTCGACCACTTGGCGTCGACGAGCGCGTGCTTGAGTCCCACAGCCGCGCCAATATGGATCACCGTGACGTAGTAGACCATGAACCAGTTGGCCTGCCTCACGAACGTCCGAAGCGACATCATGGTGACGACAACGAGCTTGGTCGGGGCTTGGATCTCGTCGAGAAGCTGGGATTTTGAGGAATGACCATGCAAATCCGAGCCGAACTGGGTTCCCTCGATGGCTGCGAGGACGGACCCACGTGCCCCGTACGGACGGAGAGCGACCCTCGCTCAGCCACTGGGCGGCGCATCCGAATCGTTCGAAGAACGGCGAGGAACAGCGCGAGGATTATGATGTCACGGCTCGAATGGAGCTTCTTTGCCTGTCGGTCGAATGACGAAAGGATGCGTCACGCAACATACGCGCAACGTAAGTTGCCCGCGTAGCCAGAGACAGGCCCGTGACGTCCGCCAACGTTGGAACAAAACATCATCATGTCAAAACACCACCGCGGTAACTTACCGTAATATACGACCCAAATAAATTCCTTTCACGTTCTCGGGCGGTGGTTGTCTGCGAGGGAATTTATTTGCCGAGGTAGTTTACGAATGAGGTGGATCTTGTCGAAACGTCACGGCGCATGATGTCATGGCTCTTGATGAGGCGAGTGATGGTGGAGAAGAAGGCCGAGAACTCGCCCTTCGTTGCCTGCAGGACGACGTGGCTTCAACTCTGAAGAAGGAACGAGAAAACAGTCGCATGGCGAGTCTAATGGAGCCGAAGAAGGAATGAGGATCGAGGACGCAGCTTCAAGGATGCGTACTTTTCATTGATACTAGGATGGGGACCGAGTCAGCCTCCCCAAGGAAGAAGAGAGCGAAAAAGTCATTTGAACATATTCTTCAACGAGGAGATGGCGGCTATCGGTCGCTGCTTGCTGTCGGAATTGCCAGTGGACAAGAAGAAATCGACTTGAGAAGTTGTATGTGAAGTGGCTCATACATTGTGTGGGGATGAGCACATCTGGGGTGAGACTCGCTGTTCCTGGACTAGTGATGATGGTCATGGTGATGGAAGCTGGCGTCGTTTGGATGGGGCCACGCTGTAGATTGACAATGACTGGTATGATGACCCACGGGCCAAGTGAAGGTAAGCCCCTGTGCGTATCAAGAAGCTGAGAGATGCACTTTCAAAACGAGTGTTTTCTTCCATTGGCGCAACGTAGACAATGGACGAACTCGAATAGTCGAAAGATGCACACGACGGCTTGAACGCATTCAGGTGAGTCTCTCTGTTTCTGTGCGAGTCGAAAACGATTGGTATAATCGTATCAAGTTGGAGATGCGATTTTAAAAGATATAACTCTTTGATGTAGGTGGCGAGGCCATCAACTCTGAATGAAGCGGACAGTCAAGAGAACTGCACAATGACTCAGTTACGCAACTTTGGCCTTGAGCTCGGACTTGGCCTTGAGCTCCGAGAAGGCACGCACCGGATCATCTCCATCCGGATCCACGACCTTCTCGGTCTTACCCTTGAGCTTCGCAGCCTTCATCTTCTCCCAGATCGGCACGGCACGCTTGCGGTCCGTCACCAGACCAAGCATCGCCAGCAGATCGATCGTGAGCTTGGTCGGGTTAAACTGCTGCATCGCACCGAACTCGGACGTGGCGTAGTCGTACGGGAACTTGTGGTGCCAGTTGTGCCAGCCCTCGCCGATCGCAAAGGTCGAGACGAACCAGTTCTCGCTCGGCGGGATGGACTCGTCGTAGGGGCGGTAGCCATAGAAGTGTGCGGCGCTGTTGACGAGCCAGGTGGCGTGGAGCACGAGCACGTAGCGCAGGAAGCCGCCGATGAAGAGTGCGTTCCACCAGGTCTCACCGTTGATCGCCATGGTCGCGAGCATCGGGAAGGCGAAGCACATGAAGAGGTTACCCCACGGGTTGAGCTTGTGCTGGATCACGACGGTCCAGTCAGCCCAGAGGTCGTCGTAGTTGAGCTTGGCACCGGCCTCGTAGACGCGCTTGTCCTTCTTGACGAGAAGCCAGCCCATGTGCGCGAAGAAGAAGCCACGGCCCGAGTTGTGCGGGTCCGAGGGCGTGTCCGAGTACTTGTGGTGCACGCGGTGGTCACGCACCCAGTGGAAAATCGTGCCTTGGTTCGCCATGGCGCTGCAGAGCATGAGGAAGAATCGCACGATGCCGTGGGCCTTGTAGGAACGGTGGGACCAGAGCCGATGCGCTCCTGCCGTGATCCCAAGCGCCGAGAAGTAGTAGAAGACAAGACCCCAGAGCAGTGTCGACCACTTGGCGTCGACGAGCGCGTGCTTGAGTCCCACAGCCGCGCCAATATGGATCACCGTGACGTAGTAGACCATGAACCAGTTGGCCTGCCTCACGAACGTCCGAAGCGACATCATGGTGACGACAACGAGCTTGGTCGGGGCTTGGATCTCGTCGAGAAGCTGGGATTTTGAGGAATGACCATGCAAATCCGAGCCGAACTGGGTTCCCTCGATGGCTGCGAGGACGGACCCACGTGCCCCGTACGGACGGAGAGCGACCCTCGCTCAGCCACTGGGCGGCGCATCCGAATCGTTCGAAGAACGGCGAGGAACAGCGCGAGGATTATGATGTCACGGCTCGAATGGAGCTTCTTTGCCTGTCGGTCGAATGACGAAAGGATGCGTCACGCAACATACGCGCAACGTAAGTTGCCCGCGTAGCCAGAGACAGGCCCGTGACGTCCGCCAACGTTGGAACAAAACATCATCATGTCAAAACACCACCGCGGTAACTTACCGTAATATACGACCCAAATAAATTCCTTTCACGTTCTCGGGCGGTGGTTGTCTGCGAGGGAATTTATTTGCCGAGGTAGTTTACGAATGAGGTGGATCTTGTCGAAACGTCACGGCGCATGATGTCATGGCTCTTGATGAGGCGAGTGATGGTGGAGAAGAAGGCCGAGAACTCGCCCTTCGTTGCCTGCAGGACGACGTGGCTTCAACTCTGAAGAAGGAACGAGAAAACAGTCGCATGGCGAGTCTAATGGAGCCGAAGAAGGAATGAGGATCGAGGACGCAGCTTCAAGGATGCGTACTTTTCATTGATACTAGGATGGGGACCGAGTCAGCCTCCCCAAGGAAGAAGAGAGCGAAAAAGTCATTTGAACATATTCTTCAACGAGGAGATGGCGGCTATCGGTCGCTGCTTGCTGTCGGAATTGCCAGTGGACAAGAAGAAATCGACTTGAGAAGTTGTATGTGAAGTGGCTCATACATTGTGTGGGGATGAGCACATCTGGGGTGAGACTCGCTGTTCCTGGACTAGTGATGATGGTCATGGTGATGGAAGCTGGCGTCGTTTGGATGGGGCCACGCTGTAGATTGACAATGACTGGTATGATGACCCACGGGCCAAGTGAAGGTAAGCCCCTGTGCGTATCAAGAAGCTGAGAGATGCACTTTCAAAACGAGTGTTTTCTTCCATTGGCGCAACGTAGACAATGGACGAACTCGAATAGTCGAAAGATGCACACGACGGCTTGAACGCATTCAGGTGAGTCTCTCTGTTTCTGTGCGAGTCGAAAACGATTGGTATAATCGTATCAAGTTGGAGATGCGATTTTAAAAGATATAACTCTTTGATGTAGGTGGCGAGGCCATCAACTCTGAATGAAGCGGACAGTCAAGAGAACTGCACAATGACTCAGTTACGCAACTTTGGCCTTGAGCTCGGACTTGGCCTTGAGCTCCGAGAAGGCACGCACCGGATCATCTCCATCCGGATCCACGACCTTCTCCGCCTTGCCCTTGAGCTTCGCAGCCTTCATCTTCTCCCAGATCGGCACGGCACGCTTGCGGTCCGTCACCAGACCAAGCATCGCCAGCAGATCGATCGTGAGCTTGGTCGGGTTAAACTGCTGCATCGCACCGAACTCGGACGTGGCGTAGTCGTACGGGAACTTGTGGTGCCAGTTGTGCCAGCCCTCGCCGATCGCAAAGGTCGAGACGAACCAGTTCTCGCTCGGCGGGATGGACTCGTCGTAGGGGCGGTAGCCATAGAAGTGTGCGGCGCTGTTGACGAGCCAGGTGGCGTGGAGCACGAGCACGTAGCGCAGGAAGCCGCCGATGAAGAGTGCGTTCCACCAGGTCTCACCGTTGATCGCCATGGTCGCGAGCATCGGGAAGGCGAAGCACATGAAGAGGTTACCCCACGGGTTGAGCTTGTGCTGGATCACGACGGTCCAGTCAGCCCAGAGGTCGTCGTAGTTGAGCTTGGCACCGGCCTCGTAGACGCGCTTGTCCTTCTTGACGAGAAGCCAGCCCATGTGCGCGAAGAAGAAGCCACGGCCCGAGTTGTGCGGGTCCGAGGGCGTGTCCGAGTACTTGTGGTGCACGCGGTGGTCACGCACCCAGTGGAAAATCGTGCCTTGGTTCGCCATGGCGCTGCAGAGCATGAGGAAGAATCGCACGATGCCGTGGGCCTTGTAGGAACGATGGGACCAGAGACGGTGGGCACCAGCTGTGATGCCGAGACCCGTCAAGTAGTAGAAGACAAACGCGAGCGCGAGCGTGGACCACTTGGCATCGAGGATCGCGTGCTTGAGACCGACGATGGCGCCAATGTGGATGACCGTGATGTAGTAGACCATGAACCACTTGACATTGGCGAGGAAGTCGCGTAGAGCCATCATGGTGGCGAGTTGTGCGAGTCGGTAGTTAAAGTGGAGAGAAGAAGACTCGAGGGGGAGACGCCAAGTTGAGGAATGAAGACTCGTGAGGATCGGATTCGATTCGATAGCTGAGACCTTCCTTACTCATGGTGGTCTGGTGAGGAGGAGATGACACTGGTGTGGATGCCGTAAGTGAGATGGCACTGATGTGTTAGTGTGGGTGACGCCATGTACCAGTGCCATTGTGACATCAGAGAAGACAACGAGGCCACAAGCATGATACCAGAAAGCCACTCGTCCATTGACCACACTGACCATAGAATCATGATTGGGAAGGTGTAAAAACTATTTATCGTCGCATAAACTGAAATATATACGTCATTTACCGTAAAAGTAGGGTTACACTCGTTTTATTTCCACTCGCGAGGATTATCATGCTACTGCCAATGGACTCAACGTGTCGGCCGAAAGACGGAAACCTCAGCCGCCAATGACCTCGAGAGCGTTGAACTGAAGAGGTCCAGCCCCTCTGAGTCCGACGATGAGTCCGTGGTGGTTTGCTTGATTGTCGTAATCCATGAAGACGCGTGGCTCACGTCTGCATCCCAGAGGATGGAGACGGCTTCAGAGGTTGCCAACCTCAACAGTCGCCGCAGCTCCTGCCCCTGGGTTTTCCTGTGAGCCACCGCCAAAGTTTGATGATAGTGATAATATATCGTGAGCTCAACGAGCTAAGTTGATTTAGATACTTTAGTGATATAGGTGCTCTTCGTGGAGAGAGCTACGGCTTGCTCCTTCGTGCCATGTGGTCGCTGCAAGTGAGTCGAGATCTCGACGAAAGGAGTAAAACTAGCATTTCAAGAATTCCACGCATTTTTGTGAACGAGGAGAAGGTCTGCTGCAGTGACGAATCGTAGTAGGGACTTTACCAGATGGTGCGTAAGAGTAGCAGGATTGGTGGGTGATGTCGAAGTTCTGGGTGCACTTTAAATCAAGCTGAGTTCGTTTTCATAGGTGGTGTGGATCTTCTCGGAAACATCACGGCGGGTGATGTCATGGCCCCGCAGAAGAGCTCTTCAATGCGAAGAAGACGACACAGAACTCGTCCTTCGTTTCCTACAGGAAGACGTCCCTTCGATTTCGAAAAAGGAACGAGAAAAAGTCTGTTTATGAGAAGAATGAAGAAACAGAGAGTCGTCACAACTCCAAAGGTGTGTGCACGGCTTCACGAAGTCTCAAAGCTCATTCTTCGAAGCGTGGAGGCGGACTCAAGCAATTGGAACATGCATTTCTCGGTGCGATGAATCGAGTTACAAGGGAGCCATTTGCCAGCGGATGGCTGGAATTGAAACTCTTGAAAAGGAGACGACGGTCATCGGGGGCTCACATACTGCTGCATGCTGGTCGTGTCGTGGACGTCATTGTACAACAAGAATCTGAGAAATATACTACACATTCCATGTCAACGGGCGACTCTCCATCCTTGTCCGGGAGATATCAATGATGTTTGGGGGATCATCCACTCGGAATGAGGGACTCAGAAAGTGAATCTTCATGGGACGCCAACGACGTGGATCCAAAATGTATTTTTCTTTCATGTAGTGGAGGCGATCTCCAACATAAACGATGAACAAACTCGAAATCATCAGGAGATGTACGTGCGTGCCGAACTAACTCATGCAGCCTTGGCCTTGAGCTCGGACTTGGCCTTGAGCTCAGCGAAAGCCCGCACCGGATCGTCGCCCTCAGGGTCCACGACCTTCTCGGCCTTACCCTTGAGCTTCGCAGCCTTCATCTTCTCCCAGATCGGAACAGCACGCTTGCGATCCGTCACCAGACCAAGCATCGCGAACACGTCGATGGTCAGCTTCGTTGGGTTAAACTGCTGCATCGCACCGAACTCGGACGTGGCGTAGTCGTACGGGAACTTGTGGTGCCAGTTGTGCCAGCCCTCGCCGATCGCAAAGGTCGAGACGAACCAGTTCTCGCTCGGCGGGATGGACTCGTCGTAGGGGCGGTATCCGTAGAAGTGGGCGGCACTGTTGACGAGCCAGGTGGCGTGGAGCACGAGCACGTAGCGCAGGAAGCCGCAGACCATCAAAGCCGTGAGCCAGTTCTCGCCGTTCACGTACATGGTCGCAGCCATGGGGAAGATGAAGCACATGAAGAGGTTCCCCCACGGGTTGAGTTTCTCCTGAAGCACAACCGTCCAGTCGGCCCAAAGGTCATCGTAGTTGAGCTTATCGCCGCCTTCCAGCACTCGCTTGTCCTTCTTGACGAGAAGCCATCCCATGTGAGCGAAGAAGAAGCCACGACCAGAATCATGAGGATCCGATGGCGTGTCCGAGTACTTGTGGTGCACGCGGTGGTCACGGCACCAGTGGAAGATCGTGCCTTGGTTCGCCATGGCATTACACAGCATCAAGAAGAATCGCACAATACCGTGGGCCTTGTACGATCGATGGGCCCAGAGACGATGAGCGCCAGCCGTGATACCTAGACCCGTCAAGTAGTAGAACACGAACGCACAGAGCATCGTCGTCCACTTGGCATCGAGGATCGCGTGCTTGAGACCGACGATGGCGCCAATGTGGATGACCGAGATGTAGTAGACCATGAACCAGTTGGCATTGGCGAGGAAGTCGCGTAGAGCCATCATGGTGGCGAGTTGTGCGAGTCGGTAGTTAAAGTGGAGAGAAGAAGACTCGAGGGGGAGACGCCAAGTTGAGGAATGAAGACTCGTGAGAATCGGATTCGATTCGATAGCTGAGACCTTCCTTACTCATGGTGGTCTGGTGAGGAGGAGATGACATTGGCGTCATGGCGTGGGTGACGCCATGTGCCGGTGCCATCGTGACATCAGCGGAGACAGCGAGGCCACGTGCGTGCTGGCACAGAGCCACGCGAGAGAGCTGTCAAGACAGCCCACCTCGCTCTGGAAATGCACCGCGTTTATGTTGCGGGTTAAAACGTCATGGAATCATGATTAGGGGATCCCCAAACCTGTTTTATTGATGGATAATAGAGAATATACGCGTCATTTACCGTGGAAACATGATTCGAACCGTTATTTTACCATCGAAGAGCTCCTGAGGAGCTCTTCTTCGCACGCCACCAATCTCGCTCGCGTCCATGCTGCCACGGGGGCGATGAGCCTTCCCTGATGGCGTGCCACTTCAACACGGTTACGTGATCCTCTCTCCCTAGATCACGCATCTTGCATCGCTAGTCGCACGTGTGAACGAGAGTGGAGCCATGTCAAAGCAAACCAAAACGTCGTACACGAAGCAAATAGTAATGTGATTTTGATGTTACTGAGTGGGAGATTGCGTTCGGAAGAAGAAAGGAAAGACAGCGAAGGAAGGGCGTTTACATGGCCTTGGCCTTGAGCTCCGAGAAGGCACGCACCGGATCATCTCCATCCGGATCCACGACCTTCTCCGCCTTGCCCTTGAGCTTCGCAGCCTTCATCTTCTCCCAGATCGGCACGGCACGCTTGCGGTCCGTCACCAGACCAAGCATCGCCAGCAGATCGATCGTGAGCTTGGTCGGGTTAAACTGCTGCATCGCACCGAACTCGGACGTGGCGTAGTCGTACGGGAACTTGTGGTGCCAGTTGTGCCAGCCCTCGCCGATCGCAAAGGTCGAGACGAACCAGTTCTCGCTCGGCGGGATGGACTCGTCGTAGGGGCGGTAGCCATAGAAGTGTGCGGCGCTGTTGACGAGCCAGGTGGCGTGGAGCACGAGCACGTAGCGCAGGAAGCCGCCGATGAAGAGTGCGTTCCACCAGGTCTCACCGTTGATCGCCATGGTCGCGAGCATCGGGAAGGCGAAGCACATGAAGAGGTTACCCCACGGGTTGAGCTTGTGCTGGATCACGACGGTCCAGTCAGCCCAGAGGTCGTCGTAGTTGAGCTTGGCACCGGCCTCGTAGACGCGCTTGTCCTTCTTGACGAGAAGCCAGCCCATGTGCGCGAAGAAGAAGCCACGGCCCGAGTTGTGCGGGTCCGAGGGCGTGTCCGAGTACTTGTGGTGCACGCGGTGGTCACGCACCCAGTGGAAGATCGTGCCCTGGTTGGCCATGGCGTTACAGAGCATGAGGAAGAATCGCACGATGCCGTGGGCCTTGTAGGAACGATGGGCCCAGAGACGGTGGGCGCCAGCCGTGATACCGAGACCCGAGAGGTAGTAGAAGACAAACGCGAGCGCGAGCGTGGACCACTTGGCGTCCAGCAGACACGTGAGCCCGACGACGCCGCCGACGTGGATGACCGTGATGTAGTAGACCATGAACCAGTTGGCCTCGCGGATGAGCTCGCCCCAGGTCGCCATGGTGCGCGTGGCTGCTTGTGCTTGTGACCGAGAGTGCGCAAGATGAAGAGTGGATTGCGGGATCTTGTCAAAAGCGACGAGGACGCAAGGAAAGGAAAGGAAAGCGAGTCGATCAGCTGAGCTGAGACCTTCGATGTCATGGGCCGTCGCGGGTGGCGTCATGAGTCCCAGGAGCTTCAACACGGTTGCGAGGACCACTGTCTTAACACCCGTCAACCTCCACTCTGTCGCCTGTTGTTTTGTATCGGACTGGAGGTTAAAGGAGGTTGAGACCTCGCGCTCATGACGTTGGAGTCTGTAACGGGATGATGTAAGCTGGAAGTGATCCGACCTTGTTTTGGAACGGATGACTGCTTTTGACTGGACAGGAGAAGTGAGATCAGCTGTCGATTTCACAAAAAGAGGTGAGCTCCATAATAATTTCTCGAAACACGATTCTAGTTCCCAGTGCGAAAGGGGTCTCCCGCCGCATCCTGATGCCCTCTCGGCGGTTACTCAAAGGCTTGCCTGCCCCTCCGCATGGGTTCGCGCTTCTTCATGTCGCGGCGCCGCCTCGGGCGTGGCCTCACGGCATCTTCGTGGAGGTCCCTCCATTCGTCCATCAAGCTCCAGAGCAATGACGTCAAGCGTCGCTTGCGGTGGGTCACGGCTCCCGCCTCGTCTATGTCGAACCGGTTTCGATTTGCTGATCCCACTCTGTACCGTAGAAAAACGACGGTTGCTCGACTCAGCTCCGTGCAATGATGTCATGGCCCTCGTGGTCCACCGATCGCCGGTCCAGGAAGACTCCATTGGCCTTTGCACGATGATGACGAGGATGGGGAACACGTCTGCATTCCCCAAGCGAGTTCGGCGTGTGAAGTTGTTTGGTCCGGACGAGTCTCGGAGGTGATGACATCGGCCACGATGATGGCCGTGACGGAGACCAAACACCATGGCGCGTCAGTTTACCCATGACCCGAGGTGAACAAACCGTGATGGAGGAAAGGCTGAACAGTACTGCAGTGGTGGGCTTTGGCGAGGCGGGGAGTTGGTGTATGTGGTGAATGTGGCATTGAATGTGGCTTTGACCTGTATCGCTTGGATCCAGCGAACGTTCGTTACGACAGAGGAGCGATCGATTGGATCGTCGCCAAACTGATCGCCGCTCTGACAGATCCCTACTACTGTACGTTGTCTAAAGCTCTGTTCGCGCAACGGCGGAAATACGAAATGACTAGATTGGAATCTCAATGAGACGAGTGGGGGAATCCTCAGCGCGTTCGACAGAAAGCGATAGTTTGTTCCTCCTCGTCAATTTCCAGTTGGATCACTCACGCGGACCATTACGATTACAGCGAGCAAGAGTGGGTTCGACGCGTCAGCGTCAGCCCACCCAGCCTCGAGGCAAAAAGCGTTCGGTCGTTTCGATTTGGTGGTCGAGAGCGA
This sequence comes from Pythium myriotylum, assembly GCA_023091665.1. Taxonomy (NCBI): domain Eukaryota; phylum Oomycota; class Peronosporomycetes; order Pythiales; family Pythiaceae; genus Pythium; species Pythium myriotylum. Next base: position 3,179,745 of record JALJCQ010000017.1, on the reverse strand, counting down.
CGCGTCTCACGACCCGCGAGCGGAGGCGAGCAATCGCGCACCCCCAGGCCTCCCTCCATTCGCACCCACGCCCGCCCGCTCAGGTCTCTCGGTATCTGAGTCCATTTTCTCCTCAGATTTTTCTGATTCTACCACGAAACCGTTAAGTATCCTCAAAATGGTTCGTAACCGACGCAACTGCAGCAAGCCAGTTGGGTCCAGACGTCTTCACCTTGTTTTGGCAACTGATCTACCTCCTTTTGGCACCTTGCCTCGCATTCGAGCAGCTTTTTCCGCCAACCCACCCACACTCGTTTCCTCACGTGTGTCACCAATCGCCTCGCGCTCGCTTGCGGCGTCTTCCGCGCGCTCCCCGCCGCTCCGACCGCCTCGCCGCCCGGCTCCTCGCAACGCGCTCGACGCGCTCGTTCGTCTCGTGGTCTCGGTGGCGCGTCACTCGTCAGCATGGAGAAGTTCCAGAAGGTGGAAAAGATCGGCGAAGGCACGTACGGCATCGTGTACAAGGCCAAGGACCTCGTCTCAGGCCGCATCGTCGCGCTCAAGAAGATCCGCCTCGAGGCCGACGACGAGGGCGTGCCGTCCACGGCCATGCGCGAGATCTCGCTGCTCAAAGAGCTCTCGTCGCACCCGAACGTCGTCCACTTGTACGACGTGATCCACCAGCAGAACAAGCTCTACCTCGTCTTCGAGTTTGTCGACCAGGACCTCAAAAAGTGCCTCGAGATGGTGCCCCACCGCCTCGAGATGCTCCAGATCAAGAGCTACCTCTACCAGCTGCTCGCCGGCATCGCCTTTTGCCACGCCAACCGCGTGCTCCACCGCGACCTCAAGCCGCAGAACTTGCTCATCGACCAGTACGGCAACCTCAAGCTCGCCGACTTTGGGCTCGCGCGCGCCTTCGGTATCCCGATCCGCAGCTACACGCACGAGGTCGTGACGCTCTGGTATCGCGCGCCGGAGATCCTGCTCGGTGCCAAGCACTACTCGACGCCCGTCGACGCGTGGTCCATCGGCTGCATCTTTGCTGAGATGGTCAACAAGCAGCCGCTCTTCCCGGGCGACTCGGAGATCGACGAGCTTTTCCGCATTTTCCGGTACGGGGAAACTGACGTTGACCTAGCTTTTTGTGAATTTCTTGTCCTGACCATTCCTGTGTGCGCGTGGACACTACAGAGTGCTCGGTACGCCGGATGAGAATATCTGGCCGGGGGTCTCGACGCTGCCGGATTACAAGACCAACTTCCCCAAGTGGCGTCCGCAGCCACTGGCCAAGGTCGTGCCGTCGCTCGACCACGTCGGGCTGGACTTGCTTGCGGTGCGTTCGATCGTGTTCTTCCCTGTCACGTCAGGACAGATGCTAACTGGAACGCCATGTTTTCCTTCAATAGCGTCTTCTCGTGTACGAGCCGAGTCGCCGCATCTCGGCGCGTGCTGCGATGGCCCACCCGTGGTTCAACGACTTGCACCTCCAGTACCAGTCGGCGTTCCGCGGCAACAACAACCACGGACACTGAGAGCCGCGTCAGCGCGGGCCCTCAAGCACATTTTATTTTTTTGATTTGTGTGCGTCAAGACGCATTGCGTGCATGTTCAGTACAAGACAATTTTTTTCAAGAAAACAAACGCTACCAGCTTCCTGCACCGTATTAGCCGCAACTCGAACATTTCCAAGACGGAAAGATCCAGCGGACGGTGCACGGAGTGAAAACAAAATCTATAGAGTCTAAAAACACACATACACGAGCCATCCCGAGCTGGCTGCTCGGTGCGACGCCAAGCCACTGCGTGACCAGGACCACCAGCAGCCAAGAGAGAAATACCCCGGGAACTGAAGAGGAGCGAAATCGTAAGACAAGTCAAGGGAAGAGAGACAACATGCTAGAAAGAAAGCAACGAGCAAGTAAACAAAACAAAAAAAAACGCATTGAGAGCCCTTTTTTCGGGGACTTGCTGGAGGTTGGTCAATTTCGGCGATCTTCCAGATTCTTCGGATGGCTACATTGCTATTCACCTATCTCAGTAGGGCAAACTAGATCTGATAATGTGGACCACCTCGGTCAAGTCGGACTCGATGCTTTGTTGGCAATCTCGGAGAGCTCGGTATCACGAAGGATGCGGATCTCGCTCGTGGCTGCGGCGCTCGCGCTGGGCGTCGCTTCGACAAATGGAGCCGATCTCAAGGGCCTCACACCGGAGATGCGTGCCAAGCTCTCGCGCGCAAAGACGGTGCGTGAGCTTGGGCACGTCGAGAGACCTAGATACCGTTCGATGAGATCTAACGCACGCTTTCGTTTCGTGTGGTGACTCGCAGTTTGTGTGCGACGGCGGCGCAAAGACGTTCCCGCTCGCGCGTCTGAACGACAATTACTGTGACTGCGAGGACGGCAGCGACGAGCCGGGCACGGCGGCGTGCTCGCACACGGACGCCAAGTTCCACTGCGCCAACGACGGCCACTTCTCCAAGAACATCCCGACCTCGCGCGTCAACGACAAGATCTGCGGTGCGTCGTCGCTGTATTTTTTTTTTCAGTTTGTTTCGTTGAAATCGTAATGCTGATAATCTTTGTGGTGGGGGTAGACTGTTGTGACGGCTCGGACGAGTATGCGAGCGGCACGGCGTGTCCGATCACGTGCTCGTCGTTGATGGAGAAGTTCATGTCGGAGAAGCGTGACCAGCTCGAGGTGTACGAGCTCGGACTGGCCGAGCGAGAGAAGCTGTACAACGATGCGGTGACGTTCTTCAAGCAGGATGAGGCGGAGCTGGCCAAGCAGGAGGCCGAGCTCGACACGCTCAAGCGCTCGGTGAGCCAGCTCGAGAAGATCAAAGAGGACGAAGAACTGGTCGAGACCAAGGAGAAGCTTGAAAACTCCAAGGGTGTCAAGCGGGAGATGCTCCGTGCGCTTGGTCTCCACGAGCTCACGCACGAGCAGCTTGGCTTTATTTTGCTCGAGCTCGCCAACTCGAACTACAACAAGGACGAGGTGCTGCGGCTCATCAAGGCCGAGCGCGACGGCCTCGGAGACTCGACGATCGACACCGAGGAGGCTGCGTGGAAGATTCGTGACGAGGAGCGTGATAAAGAGGTCAAGCGACTGAGCGATCTTCGTGAGGAGCGTCGCAAGGCAAAGGAGGAGAAGGACAAGCTCCGCCAGGAGGCGATCGACCGAGGTGAGACCCCGCCTGAGGAGCCAGCCACGGAAGAGGAAGAGCTCGTGGATCCTCCAGTTGAGGACCGCCCGGTCAAGAAGCTCTTCGACAAGATGGCGACTTTCGGCACGTACGAGCGCGAACAGGCCAAGACCGCGCGAGCCAACTACTACGAGTCAAACGGCAAGTTGTCTACGACCGAGCGCACCGTCAAGGACCTTAAAGATAAGCTGGCCAAGCCGTACGGCGAGTACAACATTCTCTACGCACTCCGTGATAAGTGCTACGAGACAACAGGCGGCCAGTACAAGTACTCGGCGTGTTTCTACGGCAGCGCCAAGCAGGACCATACGTCGCTCGGCGAAATGCAGTCGTACGACCCAGCTAAGCCCCACGAGATCTTCTTCTCTGGTGGTGCGAAGTGCTGGAACGGTCCTGAGCGTTCGCTACGCGTCACGCTCGAGTGTGCACCAGAGCCGGAGCTCTACGGCGTCGACGAGCCATCCACGTGTGTGTACGAGGCCAAGCTGAAGACTCCTGTGGCATGCGACGAAGCCCACAGGACTCGAATCCTTGCGGGCGATGATGCCTCGAACGCCGTGAACGAGAAGCCGCACGTGGTCGAAATCGCCGTTGATGCGACGTTGTGATCGTGGGCTTCCATAGGACCAGAGAGAGGCAGATCGAAAGAATCACCTGTGCGTGCTGTATGAAATGCGGTCGTATTGGATGCAGTATTTTATTGTTCGTGATGTTGCTTGAGACTAGAAACCACGCGGGAATCCGCCCTGCGACTGTTGCTGACCCCACTGTTGCTGCTGTGGTTGAGGTGGCGCGTGCTGTCCCCACATTTGTTGCTGCGTAGGCTGCATCATTGGCTGGAAACCCTGTTGGTGTTGGGTTGGCATTGCGTAAGGCTGCTGTGGCCTGTATCCACCCATTGTCGGCGCCATCGTAGGGGGTCCTCCCATACCACCGAGTCCAGCAAATGGGTCTGCATCCACTGGCGCTGGGGCTGGCATGCCTTGCGGTGGCGGCGTACTCGTGAACCCAAACGACTGCGGTTGTGGCTGCTTAAGAGGACTTGCTGGGAATCCGAATGCGTCAAAGGAGCCCCCGGCAGAGCTAGTCGAAGGATTTGGAGCTACGGCACCATACTTGCTAGGTGACGAAGGGAAGTTGGCAAAGTCTGCGAAGGCCTCGGGTGGGGCTGCGCTGGTCCATCCTGTACTGCCTCCTCCGCCAAATCCGTCGGGCGAGGCGGCTTTCGCTGCTGGCGGCGGTGTGGAGATGGTCGGGTTAAAATCCATGTCCAGCAGATCAGCGGCCGGAGACTTCTTGGCTACAGGAACACTCTCTTTTCTCGCCTCAGCGGTCTTCTTTGCTGTGCTCGACTCGAACGAACCTTCACGCGAAGCCGGTGCCGGAGCTGCGGCAGGTTTCTTGGCGGCAGCAGGTTGAGCAGCCTTCTTTGGAGAAGCGGCGCCCTCGTTTTTTGGTAGCGGGTTGCCTTCTAGCATCGCGTCGATGTACTCGATGACGTGGTCGATAGTCGCACGACGCTCGACGTCAGCTTGTAGCATGCGCGCGATGAGCTGGTGAAGATCGGCTGAGTACTTGGACTCTTTAGGAATTGTGTATCTCTCAGTGCGGAGACCCTCGGGTGGAAACGGTGGCTTGAAGAATGCCATCGTGTACAGCACGCAGCCCATTGCCCAAATGTCTACCGCTTCTGTTAGCTCACCGGAGCCAAACATTGCAGTGCCTTCAACGTCGGCCAGCTCGGGTGAGCGGTACATCGCGGTCGTGCGTTTGTCGACGTGCTCGGCCTGGATCGCTCTCTCGGCCTTCGTCTTGAGGCTCTGCGGACCATCCACACACGAGCCAAAGTCGCACAGCTTGTAGACGCCATTGGCAGCGAGCAAGAAGTTCTCGAGCTTCAGATCGCGATGGGTGATCGGTGGATCCAAGCTATGAAGAACACTCACGGGGCTGATATCACATACCGAGGTCAGATTTCCACCAAGAGAGACCACAATTTCTAAAAAAACACGGTCGACTCACACACAGAGCGAGCGGAAGAGTCGCAGCAGGTCTCGCTCCGTGAAGCGCTTGGCCCCCATCTTCATCATGTTCTCGTACAGGTGGCCCGAGGGGCAGTACTCCATGAGGATAAACACCTCTCGCTCATTTTTGCCCTTCCTGTTGACCTGCGACGCGTAGAACTCCACAATTTGCGCGTGGCGAAACCGCTGGTGCATGTCGATCTCGCTCTGCAGCAGCTTGAACGCCGCGTCGTTCTCCGCCACGAGCCGCTTGAGCACCATGGGCTTGGCCGACTCCCGCACCACATCTTTGACCAGAAAAATAAACGACGACCCTCCTTCGCCCAGGTACTTGACCGCCTCCACGTGGTACTTGCCCACCTCCACTCGCTTGCCGATGTACTGCTGGACGTTGCCCATTCCGTCTTCTCGAATAGCTGTGACCTTGACTTTGGCTCGCGTCGTTTCGTGCGCCGTGTGTATGTTGCGCGAAGGTGACACTTACACGAAGGTATCAACTGTCTGCAAGGTTGCACGAAGGTACCCGAATTCCGCAAGCCACTGGTTTCTCGGGAATTGTGAGACCAATATTGCCCCGAGCCCCCCCGAGTCCTCGAGCGCTTCGTAATGGGCTTCCGCAAGCTCAACCGCACGTCCGCCCACCGATGGGCGCTGCTGCGGTACGTAGTCGGGCGTCTGGCGCGTCGATTGGCGGTCTTCCGGCGGAAATTGACCCACTGGCGCGCGCGCAATCCGTGATTCCGCGCAGCACGCAGGTCACGCAGCTCGTCGAGCACGAGCGCATCCACACGACGCTGCCCAAGGCCAAGGAGCTGCGCCGCGTGGCCGACCAGGTCGTGACGTTCGCCAAGCGCGGCGACCCGAGCTCGCGCAAGCGCGCCGAGGCCGTGCTGCGTACGCCCGCGGCCGTCGAGAAGCTCTTCACCGAGTTTGCTGAGCGATACGCGTACGTTGAATGGAGACTGGAGAACGAGAAAGAGCGACGGCGAGCTGAACGTGTGGTGGATTTGTCACAGGGCTCGTGAGGGCGGCTACACGCGCGTGGTCAAGGCGGACTTCCGGAAAGGCGACGGCGCCGAAATGGCGTTCATTGAATACGTGGACCGGTGCGTGGTGTCGAGGGGAGTTGTTGTGGGCGAGTTGCGCTGAGCTTGGCTGTCATATTCAGACCGGGCGAGATCCGCAAGGCCAAGCTGCCCAAGGGCCTCTCGGTCGTGCTGGGCGAGGAGACGCCGGCTGAGACGGCCTCGGCCTAAGTAGCCACCAAAATACAAAGCACCTAGTGATAGACGCCGGCGAGGTCTTGAGTCTCGGGGGGAGGTGTACGCATGTATATTTTTTTCCTTTTGCTTCAAGACAGATCATCAAAACGGCCGATGCCGATGGGTTGCGGCTGCGACGGACCGACGCTTTTCCGGGGCTAGCTCTTCCTCGGGCTCTTCTTCCTGTTCCGAGTCCTCGGCCTGTGTCTCCAGCTGATTCAGTCGCTCGTCCACGACTACGAGCAAGCTCTGCACTTTGGTCATGTCCTCGCGCAGCTTCAGCAGCTCGTTGCGGTCCATGCTGAGCACCTTGACAGCCTCGTCGCAGCTTTGATTGGCTTTCTTGATATCATCGACCGATGGCAGCATGTCGCTCGTGCCTTCTTCCACTTGGCTGAGCTGAGGGTATCCGAGCTGGTAGCTCGCGATCGAGGTCGTCGAGAAACTGTAGAGAGACCGGATCGCGTCGAGCGTCGGTGGCGTAGTGAGATACTGGCGCCCCAGTACAGTCTGACACTGCTTGCATAGCAGTTCGAGGAAAGAGCTACCACGATCGGGGCCCTCGCGGGATGTGTGGGCCTCTGGGGACAGCGAGATGTTGGTCACGGCACTCAACGTCACAAGCAGCAGCTCGGCATTGGAACAGATGAACGAGTACGAATCCCCAAAGATGGACCGACACGTGCCGCACTGGAACACAACGGGCGCCGCGATCTCTTCCTCCTCTTCCTCCTCTTCTTCTCCTTCCTCGTCTTCTTCCTCCTCCACCACTTGCTCGTCCTCCTCAATCACATCTTCCTCGTCTTCTTCTTCCTCCTCCACCGAGACCTCCTCGCTCTCAAGATCCTCTTGAACGGGCGGCGGCGGCGGCTCGTACTTGATCTTCTTCTCCTTCTTGACAGCTTTCAGTGGCGCGCTCGGCTTGGCTTTCTTCCCCGTCGACGAGCCCGTGGGCGGCGGCGCCGGCCGGCCGTTGGGCGCCGCCGAGCCGCTCGGCTTGGTCGTCTTCTTCTTCTTGACCGGCGGCCGATGGGCCGCGGCCTCGCGCTCGCTCGCGGCCATCGCGGCCACGAGGCTCTCGGCGAACGCGCGGTCCGCGGCCTCGTCCGCGCCGTCGAGCGCCGCTCGCTTTCGCGCCATTTTCATCTTGGCGAGAGAGAGGGGTTCTTATTTGAATTCAATGGGGGAGTTCCGATTGAGCAGCTACGGCACCCTCAATATGCAACCTATTGAGTCATTGTCTACAGAGAAGTTGTTGAATTAGGGGGATTGTGTGGTCGGATTTATGTGTACACGAGCCCTACATTAGGACAGACGACATGTAGCCATTTCCACAGCAACGCTGTCTCGTGACTAGAACTAGGCGATGACTCTCTCTCTCCTCCTCCTCCTCCTCCGGCAAACGAGCCCCCTCGAGTCCAAGCTGCACAAGTAGGCGACAACGCGATGGGAGAATAAGATCCACGGTGGCTGTGTGAGCGTTGTGACGAGGTGTATTAGTATTGTTAAAAAAAAGTTGTAAAACACAAGTTTGGTGGATGGATGACTCGAGGGAGCGGCGGCGTGACGCCACGACGACTTGGTGGATGCACGATTACTAGCACTCGCTAACGCGTCTGTGGTCGGACGCAGGAAGCTCCGTCTCGTTTGGTGCTTCGTCGTGTGTCATGTCGTCGTTAAAGAGCAGCAAATGGAGCACGTAGATGTCTTCGTCAGTTAGCAGCGGCAGGTTCGCGCTGTCGGCGTCGGGCGTGGGCATGGTTGTGCGCCCTGTGAGCTGCCGCAGCAGTTGGCGGCGCTTGGCTCGCTGCTCGCGGCGCTTGAGATCGACTCGACGCTGATTCTTGTTGGCGCGCTGGCGGTGGAACTCGCAGAAGCGGTGGAGCCCGCCGCCCTTCTTTTCCGTGCGCAAGTTGGGGCACTTGCGCCCCGAGTACCCGCAGAGCAACCCGTTCTCGTCGCTAAGCGCTGCTGTGGATGCCATGGCGAATGCAGGCGATGTCGACGCTAAAGACACGGGGCGTTCGAGTGCTGACATTTGGGTTGAGAGAGTGAGAGTGAGAGAGAATCGGGATCTTCAAGTGCACGTCAAGATGGGGAATGACAAGAAAGCACTCATCCATCGTTAAACCTGGGCATCCCAATCCCCATCTCGGGCAGAACCCAGTAATCAGCAGCGGAGAGCGACCAAAGTCCTACAGTACTGCGCAGATTTCCCGACCGACCATGAATCAGGATGACACGCCACGAAGAGAATAGATCCCGATCAACCACAAGGCGTCATCGAAGACTCAACTTGCACCCAGACGAGTCGACGCTGTCGCCAGATCCTGGCTCAGCTTGCCTTAACATTCTGTGAAAGCCGAGTCCATCTGCTTTTCAGATCATCCTTCATCTTGGTGGTTCCTCCCCCAGCCGAAGCAAGGAATTGTCTGCCCACTTTCAGATGAGCCAGTTGATCCCACCCAACGAAACAACAGGACAAACCCATCGTTGCCCGGGAAGAATATTCCCAGTGGTGCTTCGTACGAGCAGGAAGGGGTTTTTGCAGCGAGCACGAACTAGACGTCGAAGCGAGCCGGAGCTCGGCGTCTCGAGAAAAGAAATAGACCTCTCGGGAGAAACACAAAGAGCACGAGGGCCTTCCCATCTAGATGGCTCGGTCCCCTCCGTGTTTGCCATGGAATCTGTCTCAACATGATACACGGTGGTGTCGGGAGGACACGGTAGGGACCCTTTCCCATAAGGAAACCGCTCTTGACGACCCGACGAAATGGTTCGCTTTCTGTGGGTCGAGAGCGTCCATCGTGCTCTCGCTGAACTCACAGTGAGTCTTGGAGTTCAGAGAGGATCGCTTCCGCGAGTTATTCGAAGGTCGGCGCCTATCCCGCCGAAGCTTCAAGGGAACTCTACTGTACATTTGGGTGCGCACATCTCTCTATTCTACACGATCTTCATTCTATTAGTTTGTGTGAACCTACGTCGGTCACAGGCGGTTCGACCGTCCCTCTTGGACCAACTCAGTTGTGTAATCAACGCCGGAACACCGACGCGAGAACGTTCCAGCGCGGCACGGCCTGCACAGGAACCAATCGCTCAGTCACTTGTGCGAGACGCGACCGCGGCCGCGACTCGGTATCGTCAAATAGGAACGCTCGAAGCATCGCGAGATCTTCTTCTGTCACACTTGTCGTTCGCCCCGGAGACGCGACCACGGGATCGGGGAGTTCCAGTGCATCCTCCTCTTCGCTCATCGATTCTCGAAAGTTCTTGAGCCGCTTCTGCCGGAGTTCGCGGCGCTTCGAATCGACACGGCGCTGGTTGCGGTTCGCGCGCTGACGATGGACCTCACAGAAACGATGGAGACCACCGCCTTTCTTCTCCGTTCGAAAGCGAGGACAGCGACCGCTGCTGTAGCCACACCGAAGTGTGTCCGCCTCGGGTGTCTCGACTGAGTGCAGGGCCGTTGAAGCATTCATTCGGTACGTCGGTTGTCTTCACTCTTGGAGGGGAAATTCAAAGTGAGAGACTTGGACAGCACTTCGGCTCGGCGGTAGAATAGCCAGGTCGTCTGACGACAATCGGGGCTTGCTGCTCGTCGAGGTGATGATTTGTGCCATCAAACATCCCCATCATCGACGGAGCTGGAATACCTTAGAGACGGCCTTTCCCTTGTCGCAAAATTAGAGGATTCCAGTCCCATGGGTTCTTCGTCGTGATCGTTGACTGGCCAGCTCACTGAGCTGCGCAGGTGCGGTTGGCTGAGCTCGGTGGGCAAGAGAACCGCGACTGCCTCAACGCAGCTGGACTGTGAGTTGGTAACTTTGGAAGACAAGCAAAGTGGCAAGCTTGCTCATTCCGTGGAGCAACTCGTGTGCTTGTGCAAAAGGAGTGTATCAGGGAGGGGAGACGCTCGTCCATGCTCCAAATGTGCACGTGTCGCGCTCCAGCTGCTGGCGTGGTCATCATTGGCGAGTCACGGTGGCGTCAACGATTCGTCTGAAAAATGTTTTCGGTGTGCAAACGGGGCATTCCGGAAACCACATCTTCACTTGAAGATGGCTCGCCACGTTGAGGAACGATACAGTACGAGCACCTCGAAGAAAGGACCGTGATGAGTCCTCCGAAATGGACCCGAGTTCAACATACAGTAACAGGACAGTTGAGAGGAGTTGTGCTGGAAGACAACGATGCAAAATTGCTCCAGAAAACTTTTGGTTTCGTCGCACATTGGCGTGAGATCCCACCGCGTCAAGTCGTTCTCAAAGAGATTAAAGAAGCTGGAGATGTCTCCAAAAGTGGACAGCCTGTTCGGTGATGGGGCCCAGTCGCGATTGCCGTGCTGATATGTAATGAATTGCAACCCAGAACCATCGACTGTCGATTAGCCTGTCGACAGGCTACCCGTGCTCTGTGTTACAGTTGCGACCACATGTGATTGCCGGCACTTGACAGAGAAGATACTGCTTGACTGGCCCGTTGAGATACAGCACTGGCACGATGTTGTCGGTTGTTGTCTGGAAAAATCCTTATCGCACGTGTGACGCCGCCGAAGTACCAGAACCGGCAAAACAACCTCCCCAACGATCCGATGCATCCGCTCGGCAGCAAACACAGCCCACATACTCGCGCCCAGGCAACGGCTATGGCCCTCCAGGCTAGATTCGCCTTTCTGTCAGCTCAGCTCCGATCGGAAATTGAGTCGATTGGCGATGAATGTACCTTACTAGCTGAGGCCTCCGGCTTACGTTCCATGCGCCAACTTGGCGAGAGAAGCAATGCTACATGTCTGTGGTCCCAAGTCGAAGCAGAGATGCGTTCCTCGAGCTGCTTGTATACTGTATCGTGAGGTTGACGAGCGAGTCACCTATGCTCGGAATTGATGAGCCCATTCTCTGATGTTGGCACGGTCAGTTAGTAAAGACCGCGTCAAGTGATGCACGGCAAAGGGCCCGGTAATGTTGTTTGGGCCGTAATCTCGGAGCTCCCGAAGAACTAAGGCGCTTTCGCCAATGACGGCGATGCCTTGTCATCCATTGCTCATACATTGACATATTTTGCTCATGTTGGTCGCATTAGGTTCTGACATTTTAGTTGCTGCGCTCCCAGAAGATACGCGTCAGTAAAGATCCGCGCTAGCCAGGAAGAACGATCGATGTCGTGTCGATGGGTTCTCCTGGAACCCATTAAAGCAGCCGCGGTAGCGGTTCAGATGACTCCTAGCATCGGACCACTAGAAAGATGACGGCTGGAGTGATCCGACGTGCCGGGAAAATGTCGGCTAGAGCCTCAGCGAGGGTCGGACGAACGAATGAAGAAGCTGCTGAAGAACGTCCCCGAAGATCCGCCACCATTCACCCTGATGAGCAACTGAAGCGGCTCAACCGGCTGTGGCCAGGCGCTTGTCACCGAGGTGGCAGCACGTGATCACAAAGAGACACCCATGTGTTCCTCCCTCCGCAGCTTGACGGCGCAGGATAAATTGCCAGTGGTCGTCGAATTCTGCGAGCTTCTCATGCCGTCGGCGTAATAAGCTCAGACCTAGCGTCACGCCAAGTCTGGCTGTAAAGGTTGCATCCATCTCGGCCGCGGAGACGCCAACCACTTCGTATCCTCCATGAAACCTGAGCCGGGCTGGAGGAAGCAACATCCTGAATCTTTGTTTTTGCATTCATCGCAAGCGTTACTCTCTTGGGATGAGATCATTTGAGTATACGAAAGTTGAGTCTGGGAGAATGACTGGCGGGAGCTGATGTTGGGATTGGTCACGCGTCATTCGTCCTCCTCTACGGAAATGAGTTTCTCGAACATGTAAGCATTCGTCGCCTCATCAGAAACCCGAGTTGACAAAGACCTTCCTTCGCGCGTTGATGCGGATAATTCTTCTCTCTCTCTTCTCTCTTGAGATTTGCGACTGCTGTTCAGACCTCGAGAGAGCCCCAGCTTTGCTCCAAATTCGATGATGGGGTGCGAAACAGAATTGGTGCAGTCAGCAACGTGAACTCGAGCACTCGTTCGTTCCGGATGACATGCGACTTGAGTTTGCTCCAACATCATTCAGATCACCGTGATCTGAATGATGTTGGAGCAAAATACCCCGTGATCATCACGGGGTATTTAGTGTTTAAGTGTTATCAAGTGAAAAGACGCCCGTTTGTGTAGGCCGAACAGATTGGGAGCTTCGGCTTTGAAGGTGAGGTCTATTGGATCGCATTTTGATGAACCCTACAGCCGGGTAGTACTACCCTGTTTTCTACCACAGCTGATCGCGGAGTATGTGGCGAGTTTGCCATTCGGTGAAGTCGGAGGCCAGGAACGCTTCGAGCCGTGGTGGCTTCTGGGGTGGGAGTGCAGGCCGTGCACACTGGTGTGGGATTAGCTGCGTTGGCTGCTGAGTCAGCCATTTTGTTAAATGCCCGGAGGTGGTGATGCCACTCCGTTATCCGGAGGGCGTCTGCTAGCCGGCGCGCCGGTGCGTAAAGTTTGCGAAGAGCTGTGTTCCGTCGTGGGCGGTAACGTTGGAGTTGGCTGAGGATCAGTGCACTATCGCCAACAACTTCCACTTGCCAGTGGTTGGGATCGGGAGCCTGTGGTTTGGCGCTCATACCTTCCAGTAGTACGACGGCGCCTGTGGTTTGACGCTCATAGAGACTATGCCGACACGCTTAGCCGTCGTTGCACTTGAGATTGTTATGGATGATGTTGTTCTTGGGAGGTCCTCGTGCGGCATCCAAGAACAATGACCAGATGCGATACCGGTGGGTACTCAAGTAGTCGCGAAAGTTGCCGAGTTCGGCGCGATCCAGAACGAGGAGCAGCCGAGAAATGCGTCGCCAGCGCCTGGAATTCACGTTACAAGAAGGGGAATTTGCCAACCTCGACGGTAGGGTCTAAGATCGTGTCTTGTTTTCAAACTCACTCACCACCGTTTGAGCTACACGACCATCAGCCGCAGAACCTCCATGCTGCCTGTCAGCGCATTAAATGAGAGCCAGGTATTCACATCGCTGACTGGTTCTTACCGCATTGCGAGATCGGCTTCGACCAGCAACGCAAATTCACTCGTGCTGGCAGCTTTGGCTCAGTGCATCTTGGCAAATGGATGAGCTCCCGTGTCCTCGGGAAGAAGTAAAGGTATCTGATCCTATGGCGTTCAAACGCGACGTTGAGATCTGGTACCAGCTCAACCACCCCACGTCGTTGTCCAGCTGTACGATGCGTGCCACCTCGATGGCAAGCAGTTTTTCGTGTGTGAAGTGGCCGAAAAAGGAACGCTTGATCAATATCTTCCGGGGGAAATGCGTCTGCCGAAGTCGCGTGGTGTGGCAACTCCTATACAGTATGAAGCCGTCGTTGCCCTGCAGTATCTCCACTTCAAGGGGATCCTCCATTGCGACCTCATATGCAACTACATTCTGATCGGCAGCGACGGCAAGACCAAGGTCTGACTTGGTCTTGCCTTGCTGGCTTTGGCTATCGCGCTGCGCAATAGCCAAAATCGCACAAGCGGTGCCATGCAATGGAAGGCTCCCGAGATTCTTCGCGGAAAGGATGCATCGGCCGCCTCAGATGTGTATAGTTCGGCCATGTGCATCGTGGAAGCCGTGACAGGTAGGCACCCCTGGTATAACGTACACCACGATCGAGTGAGTTTCTTCGTACAGAACGGCTACCCCATGGAACGACCACCGATGTTTCGCGATGCGCAATGGGAGCTTGTGGAGCAGATGACTCGGCATGACGCGTCGATGCGACTCCCGCTGGACCAAGCGGTCGAGGTGCTACGTCGATTTGCGCAGGAGGAAGCCGTGGGCAAGTACGCCACGGTCGAAGCAGAGCCAGAGTCAGAGCGCGGCGTGGGTGAGGACGCCAATCCACTAAGTATGTCGGCGTTCTCCGAACCTTTACACGCGATTAGCGCTTCCGACAGTCGCAGTTGATACGATACTTCACGGCCTAGGATATTCAGAGGATGGTCGGTGGAGATTCATTATAACCATACCATCACCTTACCGATAATTTTAGTTGCTCGGTCACGTTGGCTTGTCGAGTGGTCCGCGAAGGTCTCGGGCTAGGCAACCGGGTTGCACGGTAAGGCTCGTCGCTCCACCTGTACGAACGAGACAGACATCAACACAGGATACTGCCAGTGGATTACTGGAGGCGGGTCTCTAGATTTCTTAGGATTGTTGTAGAACCGGACGATTCATCTGATCGTAAAGAAGTACTTCATACGCAATCGGATGATTGCTTCAGTTTCATTTGATAACACTTCAACACTAAATACCCCGTGATGATCACGGGGTATTTTGCTCCAACATCATTCAGATCACGGTGATCTGAATGATGTTGGAGCAAACTCAAGTCGCATGTCATCCGGAACGAACGAGTGCTCGAGTTCACGTTGCTGACTGCACCAATTCTGTTTCGCACCCCATCATCGAATTTGGAGCAAAGCTGGGGCTCTCTCGAGGTCTGAACAGCAGTCGCAAATCTCAAGAGAGAAGAGAGAGAGAAGAATTATCCGCATCAACGCGCGAAGGAAGGTCTTTGTCAACTCGGGTTTCTGATGAGGCGACGAATGCTTACATGTTCGAGAAACTCATTTCCGTAGAGGAGGACGAATGACGCGTGACCAATCCCAACATCAGCTCCCGCCAGTCATTCTCCCAGACTCAACTTTCGTATACTCAAATGATCTCATCCCAAGAGAGTAACGCTTGCGATGAATGCAAAAACAAAGATTCAGGATGTTGCTTCCTCCAGCCCGGCTCAGGTTTCATGGAGGATACGAAGTGGTTGGCGTCTCCGCGGCCGAGATGGATGCAACCTTTACAGCCAGACTTGGCGTGACGCTAGGTCTGAGCTTATTACGCCGACGGCATGAGAAGCTCGCAGAATTCGACGACCACTGGCAATTTATCCTGCGCCGTCAAGCTGCGGAGGGAGGAACACATGGGTGTCTCTTTGTGATCACGTGCTGCCACCTCGGTGACAAGCGCCTGGCCACAGCCGGTTGAGCCGCTTCAGTTGCTCATCAGGGTGAATGGTGGCGGATCTTCGGGGACGTTCTTCAGCAGCTTCTTCATTCGTTCGTCCGACCCTCGCTGAGGCTCTAGCCGACATTTTCCCGGCACGTCGGATCACTCCAGCCGTCATCTTTCTAGTGGTCCGATGCTAGGAGTCATCTGAACCGCTACCGCGGCTGCTTTAATGGGTTCCAGGAGAACCCATCGACACGACATCGATCGTTCTGCCTGGGTAGGCGGGATCCGCCCCGATGCATATCTTCCGGTAGTTTGCTTCGGAGTCGATATCCACCGCCTGTCTAGAGGAGGTTGCTACATCTGTCAGCCCGTTCGTCCCGTCGCGCCCACAGAACAGTGTATTGTCCTTATTCTGACAATGTTTATGGCAAGTGAAACCCGAGAAGAATTTCTTCGTTTTGTTTAGTGCTGATGGCGTGAGTGGGTTCGCGCGTTTCTCTCCCGCGAAGAGACCAATGGAGCTTGTGTGCCTCCAGCTTTTGGTGGGAAGAAGAATCGAGTGCTGGTCCCCTAGCAGTAATGGCATGATGATGGATGGAGCGCTCGGCGGAATCAACACTTGCTTGATTGCGGGAACAGCGTATTCAAAGCGCGATAGTACTGTACTTCCATGCTGTCGCCACTTGCCGCTGCGTTGAAGCATGTGTCTATGCTGACACCTCAACACTGCGCCGCGATTGCGTACATTACTGTACTCCACATGGAGCGACCTGGCTCAACGAGAAGAGATTACTCGGTCTGGTTCTGATCTAATCGGTATACCGCTTTCTTTTAGTTCGAGCTCAGTCGCTGACGCTGATGAACGATAAACGCAAAGGCCCCCTCAATCGCGGAGAGCGCCACTCTCACATTTTTATTTATATTTTTTAAAGGCTGACTGTACACCCGGACGTTTTCATGCACAATCTCCACCGAGAGACTGGGCTATGATTGTTCTCTCGGGAATGCCTCTTCTCTCGTCGTCGGAACGCACCTGCCACAATCCTCAAGTACCCAAACGTACCGTACATTTGAGAACCAAGTCTCCTCGCGACGATGGTCAGTTCGCGTTCTTCCACGCCTCTGACTCCTCAACATCCCTTCTCAAGCCATGACGGCAAGTTTCGCACACTCGGCACCTTCCACGCCTCTATCGATCACTGGTGACGGCGAGTGGCGCTGCGGCTACGCTGGCAAGCGCTGCCCCAACGAGCGCACGTCCAAGAAAGGCGGCGGGCTCCACCGTTTCTGTGAGTTCCACCGGCAACGAGCCAACAAGAACCAGTGGCGCGTCGACCGCAAGCGCCGAGCAGTGCGCGCGCTGCGGCGCCAGCAGCTCAAGCAAAGCAAAGCGCTCACGCGCGCCATGTCCATGCCCGACCCAGTCGACCTCAGCGACGACCACGCAGCGCCAACGCTCGATGACATCGACCTGCTGAAACTCATGTTGATGGGTGGCAACGAGTGCAGCGTGGTCGCCGACTGCAAAGACACGCAAACGACCGACGACCAACTCGCACCACAGCTCAACATGATGTTTTCGTTCCGCGACCTGCTCCTGAGCTGAGCTGAGCGGCGTGTAGAAGTAACCGTAATACAGTGGTCCGCCCCCTCTTATTTGCTTGAGCTTTGAGAGAGAGAGAGAGAAAGAGAGAGAGAGAGAGAGCCTTGTCTCCATCGCTGGGCGCAGCGTGGCCACTTTATGCAATCCCAGGTCAGGAACGGTCGTGGATGTCCACGCTTTCGTCGCAATTCGGCGATCAGCAGGTTTCGGGCGTGATAAGAAAGATGATGGACGAAAGCATCGCCACGGTGGACAGGACAGCGATTAGAGAGCGCTTTCTATGCCCAAGTCGTCGGAGATGCGGGAGAACCAAGGGAGAAATTGCGCCGCGTCGTGGCTCTTTTATGAACGAGTGGGAGAGGAGCCAGAGGCAGAGCGGGCGATGACATCAGCTGAATGCTTTGGTTGAAGTGGCGTGGTGGCACGATTGACGAGCCGCCGAAGGGAGATGCGCCACCCAGAAATTGCGGCACGGCACTGCGTATCGCACTGCCATCAACAAGCAAGCGGAGATGACCCACTCTCGCAACTTTCAGGTGACCCACCTTGAAGCCGCAGCGTGTCAGGAGATCGCCTTATCCATGAGCAATCGACGACGACGACGGGGGAGCCTGCAGTGCAGTACTGTACTGTACGCTTAGTGCGCAGTTCCATCCGGTTCTCGATCGAGTTGGAAGCTGGCGATCTGGTCCAAGAGCCGGCATCGCGAGCTGTGGGCTCTGGCGAGTTGAAGATGCGGTTCTTGGCCAGAGAGACTGTGAGAGCTTCTCAGTCTCTCCACGCCAGGCGTGGTGAAGTCGATCGTGTGGACGCCTCCAACTGTTTCTACTTGGGGCTCCATACACTGTGGACACTCCCAACAATGCGTAATTAGCCCAAGAAGCCTAACAATGCCGCGATATACCCAAGAGTTGTGGAGGAGGAGCTGGTGCATTGTGTGTGTTCGAAACTTCAACAAACAGTTTTCATACCTAATATTTGTATAAAATTTAACTCTCGTGTGGAAGTTGAAAACAGTGCCTTTGGTCCACGACACTCGACTTCATCCATTCAGCTCAATATCCTCGTGCCACGCGTTCTCGCCCCAGTCTGGTGTACTGTAATCCAGTCTGGAGAAACTTTGTCTGTGGCATCGGACGTTATCATAATGGCCATGTCATTCTCAGACAGTTTGTTTTCAGCCCTTGGACGTGCTTCCGGTATCTTGTCATTCGTCGACGGATCCAGCGAGGCCATAAACAAGCCGCTGGGACGGACTAAGGCTCCAGCTCTGCCCCTGATCGAGAACGTAGTCCCTCCAAAAGGTTGCGAGGTTTGCGACTACTGTACAGTACCGCGCCGTGTCAGACAGGTTGAGTCCTCATTTGCACGCCGGTCAAGGTAGACAAGATGTTAAATCCTCCGTAACAATTCATCCGGATTCAAGTACAGCTACAATTCATTAACTTTTCGTATTGCCGCCTCTTTAATTAAACGCGGCACCAAGGAGTTGTTGTGGACACGGGGGAGAGCGGTAGCTCCGCCGACCGCATGCAAGTTTCGTCGAACAACCACGCACGTAGAAACAATATGTCGTCGTCCGTGAGTGGGTTCTTCTGCGGCGAAACTTCGATAGGATCCGTCTTCAATGTCTCCACTGCCTGCTTCCGTAGCAAACGACGTCTCTCGGCACGTTGCTCCCGGCGCTTTGAATCCACACGCCGCTGGTTCTTGTTTGCGCGCTGTCGGTGGAACTCGCAAAACCGATGGAGACCGCCACCTTTCTTATCAGTGCGTGGGTTAACGCATTTTCGACCGCTGTAACCACAGCGGAGATCCTCTTCAGGTCGTAGTACGCGCTCTGCCCACTTGGACTCCGACATGGCGTGTTGAGGTGACTTGAAATGGCCGTAGAAATGAATGGCGAGGCTTCAGCGGCGCTCGGCAAATGGGGTTGTGACGTGGATCTTCCGGGGCAGCACTTGTCGCTGATCAAAGGCATCACAAGCCTGATGATTTAAGCCTTGTGGAAGCCAGGTGAAATCCGAGCGACGGGGCCACAGAAGCGTACTATCCAGTGTCAAATCCACCATCCTCAGCAAGGGGGGGAAAAGGCGTCATCACTGGATTACTGGACAGCTGGATAGGGGAATTTGTCACCGCGCCGAGACAGAGAGCCACGAACTGATAGCCTTTTTCTGGTTTGTTGGTTGGCTCAGCGTCGCCAGCTGGTGTCTTGATCATTGGAATGTTCTGTCCTGCGTTTTGTCCTCCTCCACCTGGTGAAGATCACCAAACAATTGTGCATCAATGTTAGTAAATCACTGGCGCTGATAGCGGACGGGTGCTGAGGATTCACCTGAATTCGATGGGAATCAAGGATCTCATAGGTAGAGGATCTCCACCTACATTAGGGCCAGGACTTGAAGGGAGTGGATTTGACTGAGATGAGTGTACCACCACCAAGTGAGTCAGATTTAAAGTGTGCTTATCCTTCGAGAATGAAATCGAAGTGGTCCAAGTATGTTGACCACTCCAATGGACACAAGGCTAGTTGATGTGGTTGACGCTCGGCGGGGTACTTGTTCATAGCCCGAAAAAGGAAAACGATATTTTGACCTGGTCTAGGAATACTTCAAGCTGACTTATCGACCAGAAGTATGGGCGACAGTGGCAGCACTCTCGGAAATGATACTTTCTTTCCACTGAAGTACAGTCGTTGAGTGGTGACGCACCCGCATGATTACCTGTATAGGAGTAATGGTGTCCTAGAAGAAAAACCTGACGACACCAACATGAATGTTCGAGTCGTCATCGGCGTTTACGGGACTACTTAATGGCTGCAAACGATCCGTTGAGTTCTCCGAGGCAATCGACAGGACATTAGAGTGTGGTACGTCTCACCTCAGAAGCAATCGGAATTCCAGAGCAAAGTTTTATGGAGCCACCACCAGCTTCAGATGTGTTCTTGGCTTCGTGATTCGAAAGCCAGGCGCAATACTGTAAGGAAGTGCTACCAACTGTTTCCCCGTTTTCTGGGACGGAAGGCGATAGTACCTGGGGGGACTCTTCGCACGTGCTCAGCAAAGAGAACGGGCCTTTTGCTCCCATACATGTTGCGAAATCTAGATCGAGAACTGTGACCTTTGCGAAGTTGAATCGACTCGGAGACAACTGACATCTTCGTCCTTTTCATGGACCGCCAGCTTTGCCCATGTCGCCCTCTCTTTTTCCTCTCACGTACAGGTGAGTGCAGGTGTACAGTACAACATTGGGTAATATCCGTCATTTCATGGCTTGCACTCCATGCGCGCAATTTGACGAACACACGACGCCAATTTCAACGTCTGTAACAACTGAGGTTTAGTCGGCGATGAGGAATTCTGGGGAACGAGTTATCAATGTTCAGCCTCAGCGTCTTTTGACAAAGAGCCCAAATCCAAGATGCTGTACGAAACATAGGCGTAATCGTGGTCTGTAAAACCGACACACTGTTTGCAACTTGTGCGGGAAGCTGCGACAACGGTGATCTTGCAACTCTCCCAAGAATATTCGACGAAGTTCGGCCGTCGAATTCGCTCAGGTTGTCGTTCGACGACGGTCATCGCGGCAACGAACAAACAACAAGTCTCTTCGTAGAGAGATCACAGATCGATGCGTCGATGCGAATTCTAACGCCAAAGTTGACTGCTGGGCAGCGTTTTCTCAAGAAGAAAGCTGACTGTGTGTGGTGTAAATAGTACGATTGAACACTACAGAATATCTCCTCCTTCCCCGGCGCCTGTTCAGCTGAAATGGATGAGCCCCAGGGAACTGAGCGAATTGGGCAGCGAGCTGTCGTTCTTCACAGACTAAGACACCCGGAAGCGTCTAATACAGGTCAATTTGTGGGTCAGGTCAGCGTCTTTTCTATGCACACATCGACTTGGTCAGGCAACAGGTCACGTCGAGCCACGTGACCAATGCTCACTGTCACTGCCGAGGTCAGACTTTTGACGCCGAAACAGACTTTCCAAGGTCGAACAACCAACAAGCCAATCAAACAAGAACAGGGCTCGATCTGCCGGCCAAGGAGGTCGCGCCCTCCCGAGTGCACGCGGTCGGCTGTGAGTCACGGCAACAGCGCGGCCTCGAGGAAACGCCCGAGGTCGCGCTCGCGCGTGGCCGAACGTCACCCCGGCCGCGGGTAGCGATGGCGCGTGGGTGGTCGCGCTCGCGCGAGGCCTTGCGCCATCGCCGCCGCACAAGCTCGGGCAGCAGACCGCCAGGCGTTGCGCCTCGTCGTTGGCCACCCGAGAGAGCTCCGTGCGCAACTGCTGCCGCCGGCACTGCGTCTGGAAGCAGCGAGCTATTCGGGCGGTTTGTCCGCCAACTGTGGTCGGCGGCCGTGGCGCTTCGTGTCCTCATCGGCCTCGGGGCAGAGCCTGGGCGCTTTGTGCTCGTGGAGTGTGGAGTGGCGCGCTAAGTAGAGCCTGCGCGCGAGCCTCAACACTCGTTGTTGACAGCAATGCGTTAGATGTGTTTGCACAGTTTGGCTGGCGACACTATTGAGTCCTAAACGAAGTATGTGGAGCGCAGCAGGAAACCTGTTAGGATTCATTAAGACAAACTCAACAGACTCCACTTAATCCATCATCATCATGCTGGCCTCAGTTGCGTAAGTTCGTTCTCGCCTGCGCCAGCGCCGTCGCTCAAGCAAGCGTTCCTCCGTTGTGGTCGGTTGGATGTGGGAGTCACGCTCTTCGCGTCGCGTCACCATGCCAGGTCAGGCGCTATTGAACGGATGCGAACTTGAGGTCAGCGAGCCCATGTCAATCGTGCTATCCAAAGCGCCCTCCGCCATTGTGTGCAGTTGCCCCTGCATACGGAAGACCTATTCTTAGTGACGGACCATATGACAGCAGCGGCAGACCTGACAGTAACCCCGCCGACCCGGGTTGAGCTCACCTAAAGGCTGCGTAAAACTTCGTCGAGCGTAACTTTTGGTGAAGGAGACTTCGCTGACACACCGTGTCCGTCCAAGTGCGACAAGGACAAGGGCAGCAAGGGCAGGGCAGCGGGGACTCTGGCTCGTGGTCGTCGGTTTTGACCTCAGCTTCTGCTTCCGCTCCTGCTCCACATCCGGCTTCAAGCGGAGTGGAGGCGAGATCCCGAGCGCGCCTTCACCGCCGGTTTGACTGCGCCTTTAGTGACGGACCGGCACCATGGGCGTTGGGCACTCCTGCTCCAGAGCCAGCGCCGGCTCCGGCTCTGGTATCGGGCAACAGCACCCCGACTGTGCAGCAGTGTGAGGAGCACAGCTATATCTCTGCCCTAGCGCCTTCTCGGAACTTGATCTCTCCCCTCACGTCGGATACCGGCGGCCAAGTCCGTCGGCTTGCCGCCTCCAAGATCTCCAGGCTTGCCCTCTGGCGCCTGGGATCGTAAGCCTACCCACCCTGGGCCTGGGGGCTCAGGAGCAGTAATTGCACGCATTACCGATGAAGCTACCCACGCAACGGTTGTGTACACAGCAGCAATGTCCCACGCCGCGCGGACGACCACAAATAACCAAGCAGAGTACAGGGGCCTCGTCACCGGCTTGACCGCAGCCACCCAGTTTCAATGGACGCCACTAGAGGTGGTCGGCGATAGTATGCTCATTATCCAGCAAATGAAGAGGTACAAGGCACCTCAGAACCGGAGACTTCAGCGCTCGTATGCAGTCGCTCGACGCTTAGCGGACATCCTCGGCGTCCGCACTTGGAAGCATCATCCGCGAGCAGCCAACCGAATGGCAGACGCAGCGGCCAACCTCGCCATGGACGAGGAACGTAGCAGTCAAGTTCTTCACCCAACTCACCGACCAGAGCACAAGCAAATTGCTGCGCTACTTAGCATAGACATTGCGCATTACAGAATAGGACTTCAATCCTAACCAGGCGCTTCACGCCGGCTATAGGTTTCTAGACGAGTAAACCAATAGACCTCACATTGATGATGATGATGTAAGCCTACCCACAACTTACTCCGCGTGTCCGCGTGATGCATTGGTGGGGCGTCATACGCCGCTGGAAATGCTATCACCGCGATAAAAAAACGAGATCGATCTGATCGCAATCTCTAACACCATGCCGCCAATAGTCTTTTGATGCGTCCCACCCGTCGCTGGAGAACGATCGAAAGGGTCTCATGAGCCATCTGCACCTGACGACATGCGCGGGCTTTCGGCCCACGAAATGCACGACAATGATGAGAATGACTCAGATCGCAGTGGGGACTCCTCAACCAAGATGATGTTAACTAAATACCTAATGCACTTTGTGAACGATTTGTCCTTCGCTCGCCCAATAAATTAGTATGTTTCTGCGCCTGACCACCAAGTGACCGAGGCCCCACAGGTCACGCCCTGCACATAGAAAAGACGCTGACCTGACCGTCAAATTGACCTGTTTTAGTCGCAACCAAGACACCCACGCAAAAGGCAGCATTATCTGCGTCACTAGATAAAGACGGTAGTGCCAACATCTATTTCACAGCTATTACAGACTTCCAACACAAACACGTACTCAGCTAGCAATGTGCGATATCTCTCTGCATCATCGTATGCTGAGCCACCACAACGTCGCTTACGAGATTCTGATAGCTTGATCCCGTCGTGGTAGGAATGGCACAACAATGGCTGAGCCACAGTCTCTTGGATCACGGATAATAGTTTATTCCGGTGGCCCGCAGGGTCAGGAGTGCTCACGACGTCGCGAGAAGCTCAATTTTCTCATCCTCTATCACCATTGCAATGAGCTCGCAAATATCCTCGTCGCTTAGATCCAGGTTCTCTTCATCTGACGTGCCCGAAACGCTCAAAGCCGTAGAGCCGACGTTTTGTTCGTCTCGTGCACTTGTGCTGCTTCGCATCGCGCGGCGCTTCGAGTCGACTCGACGCTGGTTGATGTTTGCGCGCTGCCGATGCATTTCGCAAAACCGGTGGAGACCACCACCTCTCTTGACCACTCGAGCGTTGGGGCACCTGCCGCTGGCGTACAAACAGCGCGCGTCACCCTCGCCGAAAGCTGTGCGCTGGGTGTCGACAAGAAAACCCGAGATCTCATGTCGGTGTATGGTTACTTCCGAAAAAGAAACTTTGGATAATGAAATCCGAACCTTCTGTCGCAAGGCTGACATCGTTGTGAGGCGAGGAAGTTGAGTACAAGATTGCGAACCCTATGCCTATCCAAATCTGCCATCAACACCTTCTTTCCAACAGTGGATTCCACTTCCTTGGTTCAATCCCTCCCAACGAATCCCTCCCATAACTAATCTACCTTCAATCCCAGTGGCCAGATGATTCCAAATGGTACGTGAGTGAGAAGTAATGGATTTCTATGCCGACACAACTGAGGTTTGCACTGCAGACAAGGAAATCCGGTACGTTGAAGTTGATCTGATCGATTTCCACCCTAACTAATAACCGTGACAATTCCCCGACCGACCATCCGATGAAACAAAACCAATACAGCGCTTTATCTTCTTGCCCGACAAAGACCATTCTTGCGGTCGAGCTCCATACATTGTGCGTACTCAACACGTCCGGTTCCCTGAAGCAAAAGATCGTCTGGATAACCTCCACGAGATGAGTGTGTCTGTGGATCCGCTCAAGGCCACAACCACACATCACATGGGCGGATCTCTCGTTGTGAATCTCACCCACCACTTCATTAGCAACCCTCGTGTTTCCCACAGGAAGATCCACCCACCCAAAGGTTGCGACGCCGTCGTTGTCTCACCTTCTCGTTGAACGACCAGCATTTGTAGATTATCAGAGACACGAGCGAATTCAAAGGGAGGCGATATTCATTGTGCGTGCACGACTTCATGGGGTCCAAGTCTTCCATCGCCTTGCTCGAGGGCAAAGACGCTGACTCGTCATCGTCCAGAACGGTCATTGATGCGATTTTTTTGACTGACGCCACGAGCAATCCGATGGCTGATTGTAAAGTGATGGTCGGTCGGTCATCAGCAACCAAGATGCACTGGAGGTTGCCCTGGCTCAGTTCTGAGTCTGTGTTGGAGAGAGGTGGGAGTGTGTTCGAGCTGAACACTCGAGCTCCGCTCCTACACACTGCCCCTCTCCACCTCCTCTCTCTCTCTCTAGCCCCTCAAGCGCTGGATCAATTATTGATCGTGAAAACTCGTTCGTGCGTAGTGTATTCGCCTCTTCATCCAATCTACACCAGTTCAACAACGCTAGTTCCAACTACTGTACACGACCACAGAGACACAGTGCGCCCGACCTCAGTCCGATGAACTGAGCTCCATTTTGCAACAATCGGTCTCGCGCCATGGTGAGTGCGCCGTGCCTTCTTCGTCTTCTTCAGGCCATGGCAAAAGCAGCCGCGCCACGTCGTCTGGTCCGAAATCGTCACCAAACAAGATTGCACGGAGAATGGCGATATCTTCTTCTGTGAGCATCGCTTGGTTGCGGCACGACGCGATGGGATCAGGAATCGCCACTTCACGGCCATGTTTTCCCGAGGATGGCCTCCGCGTTCGCAGTTCTCGTCGCTTGAGGTCGACGCGGCGCTGGTTGAGGTTGGCGCGCTGCCTGTGCTGCTCGCAAAAGCGGTGGAGTCCCCCACCCTTCTTGTCTGTGCGCAGATGCTTGCATTTCCCACCAGCGTACCGGCAGAAAATATCAACGGCTTCGAGGGCGCGCTCGTGGTCGTTGTGGTGGAGTGTCGACGCGGTCGCAGTGCTCATGATCTCGTGTCGATGTTAAACCTGGAATGGAGAATGCAGCCAGGGAGGTGTTCGGTGGGGCAGACCTGGCGGTGCAATTGTTTGCCAGGCAGACGAAACTCCATCTGGGATCCCAGCGGCACCACGGCTTGTTCTCCGAGCAGCCAGCATCCCCGCTTTGTCACCTGGGCGCCGCGTGATCTCGCGCTATTGAGGCCAGTGCAAATCCTCCTCCTTCGGAAGACTTCGCCTGCAAAGAAGCTGCCGCGAGCGACAGAGAGCACGCCGCGCCGTCTCTTCCCCACGTGTTCGGTCAAGCCCACGTGGCCGCTCCGCGCCTGTCCACCTCGCTGCATCCATCAAGCAACCAGATGCGGCGCGGAGCAATTGCGGTCAGACGAGAGGCTACGACGTCCAGATTCGGTCCACATTGAAGGCGAGAGAAAAGACGGTTCACGTTGGTAATTCCCGACACCTCAGCTGACACACAACCAAGCCGGGAGCTGATCAGATCCCTGTGCCACGCCCAAGCAGCTGCCGTGGTTCGAGCCCATCGAGTAGGACCATTAGGAGAGTGACCAAGGTGATCGAGAGACATTTGCGAGTTGGTGTCTTATCGTTCATTCAGTGTCTGAGTTAAACGTCTTGGCGAATGCCTCGGAACACGAGCCTCACGATGGAGAAAGTGGCGGAGGCATTTTGCGGCGAAACACGCAAGTTGGAGCTTGAAAATCTTGTCCTCGCCAGTCGGTCCAGCCAGTTTCCCACCGAAGTATCCGCTTCCCACAGAGTGGCTTGTGGAGAAAACTGTGTCGACGCTGCCGTCGCAAGAGACTTCGAGCCCATCACCCAGTCGTTTGTTCGCGTCTTGTCTCTTTCAAACGTCTCTTTGTGGGGAAGCGAATCTACGTACGACTCCAGCAGACGGTTTTGGTGGATGGACGCAAGACGTGGTGTGGTCCACGCTGCCTCGAGGCCCTGTCTCTGCCGTCGCCGCGATCTTGATGATACATACGCCTCCCTGCATCAGCTCAGGAACACCGCTTCAACATGGATAAAGTTGACCACGGCGCCAACGACTCGCGATCAGATGATGTGATACGCCTTCTGATTGGCTCACTGCGATCCCACAAGTAATCACGGGAGACTCGGAGGTTCACCGTGTCTGAACCGGAGCAAGAATGAGTTGGGCAACTTGCAAATTCTATTTTACTGTAATCTACGTTTAGTGGGTTCCTTACAGATCAATGCTCGGGCAGAATGCCTGAGACTGTGCGACCTGGCATGCGGGAGGCGTTTCAGCATCGACAGTATCGCACTCGAACAAGAGGACTTCGAGCAGGAGAATGTCTTCGCCGGAGAAACTGGCTCCTTCGCTCGACAGGTCGACTGGGTCGAGAAACCCCGGAATTGCTTTGGCGAATGCCTTGCTCGTCTTGACTTGCTGCCGTTGGAGCGCGCGTAATGTGCGGCGCTTATGATCTACGCGCCACTGGTTCTGGTTGGCGCGTAACCGGTGGAACTCGCAGTAGCGATGGAGACCTCCTCCTTTCTTGCTGGTGCGAGGGAATGGGCATCGTCGGGCTGAGTAGGAGCATCGCATGTCCACGACGGACATATCGGTCGGCACTGTCGAGGTCGCAGTGAGTGTCGACATGGAGATTTGGTCGATTGGGACTTGCGCAAATTTCGAAATGGTCGTCAACGCCATCCCGCTAGTGTGTGCATTTGAAAAGAAATCCGCTCCTGGCCGGCACGGGAAGACATCGACAGATCCGGCTCGTCCAAGGCAATGGGACAGACGAGGAGCGGGCTGTCGCGGAGGAACAGCAGATTCTGGCAGCCAGCTTACGGGGCGATCCAGTTGGGGTGTGCGGTATCACTTGGTGGGACAAGATCACTGTGGACAGCCAGCCAGCTACATAGTGGCTTCAAGAACTCCATACCGAGTCGGCATGAATCCTTCCGGTACTTGATGGGGTTCTCGTAGGACAGCAGTCGCAACCCCTCGCGATGGTCGACGCCCGGCTTCATGCCGGGGGGGGATTACTGGCACGACACCTCAGAATATTTGATGCTCGGGATTGCGTTTTTGGGAATCCAGAAACAGGATTCACAGAAGATTCAGCGTACACTCTCTCCATCAACAGACTAGCAGACTTCCTTGGAATACGCGTCGACGCTTGCGATCGACGATCGATCGACGATACGTCGTCGTCGTCGGCAAGCGAGAGGAGCTCCGTGCTCGGATTCTCGTGGTGAACTCCACCGTCAATCCACGAGCTCGAACGTTTGACACAGCTAAGGACATCTGCGTCACCGACTCGCCGGCAGCCATCATCAGTGGATCGGCAGCACCGCGTGACGTCGACCTCCCAACACCTGTCGAACTGGTCAGCTTTTTCTGGCTGTTCACTCCAACTGTCTCGTCTGAGTGATGCGCTCGTCAGACTCAACATATGACTCCAAAACTCACGAGCGGGGGTCCTCTTGACGCGTGGTCGTGAAGCACAAACATACAGTGTAGCCATCATGAGAACTCCAGATTGTGACCAGAAGCGTTTCTTGAGCATGTCTCGTCTTAATCTGTTCGATGGTTATGGAACCCTCGGAATTCCGGGTTTGTTGGGTGGTCTCTACGGATCAAGCTGTTTGTCGTCATGGGTCACAGCCATAGTGCTTGCAAAGGCACTCGGGAATGGCGGAAGATATTGCCTTCTTTCCGTGATTTGCTGCACTCGAGGTGATGGCTGATGAACGAAGTGACCACGATTCTTCTAGTACACTGCATTTATTGTACGTTCAAGCGTCCACAAGATTGTACCTCTCACCCATAACCCGGCAAATCAGCTTGTGATGACGAGTACAGTCGAGGTAGACTACTATAAGTAGCTGGCCGGCTGCAACTTTCCCTGTTCGATCTGGTCCCAACGTTCCAACGTTGAGGAACTAGATGGATTTCGCCTCCCCACCAACCCACCCACCGCTCAGTGAAGAAGTATTTTTGCGACGTCGCGGGAGAAAGCCCAAGGGAAAGAGCTTCCCAATGGAGAAGAGCGTCCCGGATTTTTCCCGCGGCGTCTGAACCTTGGGAACTGTTTGTCCCCTTATCCCGGATCCGGGCTGAGATAGTTCGAAGTGCAAAGACGGGCCGGAATAATCAATATTTTGGTTTTCAAATGAGCAGTCGGTGTTAAAGTCCGACTAATCGTTCATGGATTCCATCCGGAACGCCCTGGGACTAGGAGGTTTCCACTACAGATACTGTGCGCCCCCTATGCAATCCGTTATGTAGCGTTTTGTTCACGTTAAGTAAGTGATGACCTCCAATCAATCTAGTTCTGGTTGAGTTTCTTAGCTGGAGGACAATTGCAGGAAGGTATTCCCGTTGGTAACCAAACTCAAGAGAAAAAAGGAAACTGTGGGCCGAGAAGTCGTGTCAAACTGTCATTCTGCCGCAGAATAGAACTCATTAACGCCGAAATCATCGACTAGCGAGAGGCTGCTCTCGTTAAACCACGATATTGTGGTGCTAGACTGGGTACGGAACATTAGGCATCGGCGTGCCTCCATCGAGTGAGCCAATCGTGCTAGAAACGGCACTAGCAACAATCGCCGTAGGAGCGGTCCGTGGTGGCGAGCAAATTAAGAATACTACGTCGACTTGAATCGCCTGTCTCCACTTTGATTTTTTCTAGATCGAGAAAACCAGCAAGGGCAGTTCTGCGAAAATCTGTTGATGCACGTGAACATTGTTCGTTTGTGGAGATGGCAACAGTGCGTTAGGGGGAGAGGCTCGTTGTACCCGTTCGAACCTTGGTCAAGGCCGAATCCTGGCGCATACAGAAGCCGATCCCTCCACGCCCTGCCAAGCATCCATTCTCTGTGTTCGGAGACACGTGCAGTCTTGTCCCAGGACTTGGCGTGTTTTAGTGGTGAACAGTTCCACGCCACGTTCAGTGCCCCGTCCTCAACCGCGGAGGTAGTACAGTGATGCCAGGAGGATACTCAAACCCCACCGTTGATGGGTGCGTCGGACGTCAACTCAGACACGATCAAACGACCGACACCGTAGACGGCCATGCGACTGGCATGGCAACGAGACTTTGTGTTTACGGTATTGCTCGCTCAAGTCGGACCAACTCTGTAGGGGATGAGCGATGGTGAATACGTCCTGTCCCTTATTCGTGGGGTGGGGACTCTGAGTCCATCCACTGCCGTGTACGGTCGTGTCGTTAGGGTGAGAGAACACGTTAGGCATACCCTCTACATGGATAACCCCGTAAGCGACATCTGGATTCCAGTGGATTCCTGACAGAGTTTGCAATCGCGACGATGGACCGATCGAGGGTGTTACAATCCGATATGTTTTCCACGGTCATTCACCAAGTTTCCCACAAACAGCAGCAGGGATTTGTCAAAGCTTATCTATGATGGAGTCTTCTTCCCTCTGCATCGGATACAACCCCAAGAACGAGCTTCTCACCGATCGGCGAACACCACTCCATGGGAATGCTACCGAGATCAGTCTGCGGTGCGAGTACTCAACGAAGCGGTGTCCCCATGCACGGGCTAGCAAGAAAGGAGGCGGACTCCATCGCTTCTGCGAGCTCCACAGACAGCAAGCCAACATGAACCAGCGGCGCACAGACCACAAGCGACGAGCTCTTAGGCAGCAGTACAAGTATGCGCTGAGCCCGCTTTCGTTGCCCAACCCAGTCGATTTTGAGAATGAGCAGGTTGCCCTCACAGGCGAGGACTTTGAGCTCCTGCAGCAGCTGCTGTTCGGAGATGAATCGGATTGATGGACCACGACAATGTTGATAATATTTACCCCGCCGGCTGAGAGAAGCATGATTTGTGACGTACGATTTGCGTTTAAAAGCTGATTAAGAATTCTTCGTGCATGTACTTGAGTGCTGGTGATTGGAACTTGAAGCAAAGAATAACAACTATAACGACCCTCTGTCGCTCGATACGGCCAACCGAGGCGAATGACGATGTAGCCACGCGTACAAGTCAGGCTTTGTACCTATACAGCTGAAGGGCCTTACCTCCTCGCCCAGTCGCGAAAGTTCCTGAGCTAATTCATGGCACGAAGCTTCACCATGTAATAAAGCATACCAGCTACTTAGCATCGTGTTGATGTTGGATGCTGGCGTTTTGTCTGCTCCCAACAATCGGTTGCGGTTCAGTTAACTTGACCAATTGAAACGATTGTGAATCGAGAGTCCTGATTACCAGTATCCCCCTTGCATCAAATGATGGAAACCAGGTGCTTGTATGAGGTAACCATATAATCCACTACCGCAGTGTGGGCAGCGTTTACGGAGGCGAGTTCTTCGCAAGAGTCGTAGCTTGCAGGAAACGAACACCACACCTCGGAAGATCGATAGATCGACGAACAAAACCTACAGCTTTCTTGTTCGTCCCAGTCATAGAGTTATGATCGTTGTATCACCCCCCCCCGATGCAAGCTACCTACATTCATAGATTCATAGATTCATAGATTCCTCGCTTTTTCCAGATGGTCGATTTGCCTGGTAACCATGATATTGATCTGGGGAGCTCCATCTGGGAACTCTCTGGACTTCCTTGACATCTTTGTTCCAGGTCGACTTGAAACCCTCTCGGGACGTCTCGAAAAAGATCCTCACCCATTGTTTGGTGCAACTTCAACAACTACAAGAAACAAGGCATAGATTGACCAAAAAGAAAAGATCAACAAGATCCTTAATGAGCCTTGACTAGAAGATCGTTTCAAACAGGCCAACAGGCTGCTTTGAGTGGAATACTCAAGGAAGTTGTGAAGGTCTGGGGCTATAATCTCCATCACGGTTGCTCCACCATGGCAGTCGTCGGTGCCGCCAAAGGCTATTAGAGGCAATGATATGTGCCAACGTGAGGCACGGAACAACCTCAAGTTCGAAACATGCAGAAGTTGCAGAGATGAGAAGGAAGGACTGGTCTTGAGATTGACGCCCCCATGCACTGATTTTGCCCTTTCTCGCAAAAAGAAGTTTGTGCCGTGTCGCCAGTGCAAAAGGAGTAGCTACTCCACATCGGGATTGTACCAATGATAAAGTAGCTTGCTAAGGTCTTCGCAGCTCTGGAACCATCGTATTCATGAACGTTAACGCGACATACAAGCAAATTCTATGGGTCTTCAAGCTCACATCCAAAGAGAATTGCTTCGAGAACTCGAATATCGTCGACTGTCAGCCCATCGAGACCAGTGTCCAAGTCTACTGGGTCGGTCATAAGCATCATGGATACAGGAACTCTGTTCGACAAGAGTTGCTGTCGCTTGAGGGCTCGATGTGCTCGTCGCTTATCATCAACTCGCTGTTGATTCTTGTTTGCACGCTGTCGATGCATCTCGCAAAATCGGTGGAGTCCACCTCCCTTCTTCGTTGTACGCTGATTAAAACATTGCTTGCCCGTGTATCCGCAGCGAAGGTCGTCGAGAAGAAGGTGAAGGTCGACTGGTAATAACGGCGAGGCCATTGGCTACCTTGTGGCAAGAAACAGAGTGAGCGAGAGAATGACAAGCTGGGCTGAGAACGAGCGAACGTACACTGTTACAATCTAGACACCGAAGACCAGGTGGAATGTCTATCCCGAATCTTGGCTGCGATGGGAAACCAGCAATCTCTTTAACGCTGCACTGAAACCTCGATACCTATGAAATCCATTTCACGGCAGGGGCTAGTCATCCGCAATGGCAGAAAGTCGAATGTTTGCAGCGGCGGCGGTTACGGTCATCTCCCCCCCCCCCCCCATAACTAGCTTCGCAGGAAGAAGCCGCATCCATCAAACGACTTTCACTTCATCGGCCCGCGTTTCCACGTTACCATGGTTATACTGTTGATGAATCAATACGGCCTTGCTGCTCGGAGACCGTAACTTCAGAAACATACCGACTTCTTCCCTCCATTTCTCGACTCCTGGCTGAAGCCGAGCCTCAGTCTGACTGAGGATATGAGACGGTATCTTTCTGGAGTTATTGTACCAAGGACGTCAGTTTTTCAAGTGGTCCAAACCGAGCTCAGGTCAAACCATTGTTTCTCTGTTATAGTGGCATGTTAACACTGGAATTCGTTTAGAACTACTTTCATTCAAACAAGAAAGCCTCCAATAGTTTGATATCATCGCTTGTCAGAAGACCATCATCGGTGGAGGTTTCGATCGGGGTAGGCATACGAGCCGTCTCTTCGAGTCGGAGCTGTTCGCGATGCATTGCTCGTAGCATGCGACGCTTGTGATCGACGCGCCACTGGTTTTGGTTCGCTTTGACTCGATGGCGCTCGCAGTACCGGTGTAGCCCTCCACCTTTCTTCGACGTCCGTGGATGCGGACATCTATTTGCTGAATAGGAGCAGGTCAACTCGTAGCTTGAGATGTTCTTTGCCGAATGGTCTTCCACTGCTGCTAGGGAGGTACTTTGTATCTGCATTTCTCGCGTGGTTGACGGTGTATGATCCTTATCTCTCACTCGCTCTCTCTCGCTCTCCCTCTTTCCCTCCCTCCCTCTCTCTCTCTCTCTCTTCCTCTCTCTCTCTCTCTCTCTCTCTCTCTCTCTCTCTCTCTCTTGCGATAAATTGCCGCTGAATGCGAAATGAGTGGGTGCCGATGTGTTTTGCTTATCATAGTTCGAGTTTCTCTTGCACCGAGCAATCTCCAAGAGGCTGGGTGCATGTCATCCACCATTCGCAGCATCCACGTAATCTTGCCAACAAAGTCCTTGTGTTGTCGGTTGAAAAAGGTCTTAGTGGGACAGACGCGAAGATGAGCGAACTGCGCCAGCAGCACATGCAGTTGGTGATATGTTCATCAATTGGAACAGTCCTTGATACGAATGGGTCTGTGTGACAGGATATCCTATTGGTTGGCTTGTGAGTGAAGCAATTCAAAACTTGGATACAACTTCGCGCAGTCGCGGGAATGTTGAGCGCCGCGCATCCACCGCACAATCTTCGGTCGCACAGCATCTGCGCGCGATAAAGCTGAAGAAGAACCCATCATTTCAGGATTCTATGATCTCAGCAGAATGTCGTCCTACGAGCCCTCGGTTATAGAGGTGTTGAACCACTGCAGAGTTTCCCGTGGGTTGACCGTCGCCCTGTTGCTCTGTAAGGGACGTTTCCCACGCCAACGATATGCAAAATACTTCGGCGGGAAATATCCAAGTTTGGCGCTCTCAGTAGATATCCCTCCATGAAGCAGTCAGTATTCGCGTGACCTTGTGCTGCCTCATCAAGGGCGGTCGTGTTGACCGATTCAAGGTGTACGCCGAACGCAGTTCAGAGAGATACAGCGCCGAAGCGAATCGCTGCCTCCACGAAGTTGTTACCCATGTGAGCAGCCCTGAGGTGGCTTAAACGACCCCTCTACGCCGAGGAGCGATGTGTGAGGCGTTCAGGCGTGATCGCCACTTTTACGCGGATAGCCAATGGAACGCAAACTTCCCAAAATAGATCGTGCGCTTTCTAAAACAGAGCCCTCACGATCTCTCCTTGGCACCATGATGTGGATGATCAGGAGGTCACCATCCTCCCAGGCAGGAATTTTCATTTTCTGGACCTCTGGTTGCCCCTGGAGAGGTCCACACCAGCCATATGCGACCACAACATCTGAAGCAGGGTGATTTTGGTCTGTAGAAGCTGGGAGGGAAGAATGGACCCCTTTGGGAAGCTAAAAACATAATGCAACCCATCGTGCACGAGCAGGTTTGTCGAGATGCTGACTAAGACTCCACGACAAAAGCAGACAATCTCAGCCAACATAGAGAGACGGAAGAAAAGAATAACACAGTAGCGTGGGGCGAGAGCGGGTTAGAGATAAAGATAATTATCCGAGCACACAAGCGCACGAAATCAACACTTGTCCAACGCTGCTTCTTGATATGCGAAAACACCATCGCTGATCGTTGTTGGTGCTGCATTGAGTACGCAGCGTCGTGTTCGGCCTCCTGCTGTTGATTTGGTTCTGAATGGACCACAAAATATTGTGCGACATGGCTAACTGCAGGGTCTGTGTCCGTGTGCCCTGATGATGGCCCTCGACGCGCAACGAGTGCATCAGGAGGTGCTTGGCGTCTCGCGGTCGGGAAAGGCGGTGGCCTAAACAATGGTTGCGGAACCAAGCTGGCCCTCCAACAAACAGGATGAAGCTTCTGTTGCGTCCTGTATTAAGGTTTGCGGGAAACTTCGTTCCTGCGACAGAGTTTCTCAGGTGAGAGAAGTCCAGTTCCCATGGTTCCTCCTCATACGGTAAGTTTCAAACCCGACGTGTGTGTCTTATCTGAAAGTGTACTAATCATGCATCAGCCATATCTTATTGACTGACGGAGTATTCGCCCCACGTTCAACAACTTTCCAACGACTTTCTTCTCGCGTCACGAGTCCAACTGGTCGGTTTATTACACAATTCAAATTTCAGTTTCCGTCAAGTTGGTCTGTTTCTGGTTGGTCCCAATCTGATGGTCCTCACAGAATATCTGGTCGGCAGGCCACGAAGAGGTCAGCCTCCGGAGTAACAAGACCCCCGATTGCAGGATCTGAGTCTCCTCGCCATAAATAAGGCAACAGCAGGCCATCGGACGACTAGCGAAATGCGGGAAACTTCAACTTCGCAAAACGAGACTCGGAGACCACATGTTTGACAGACAATTTGCGCTTTGACACATCGCGAGACGACGAGATTGATTGCGCGCCACGATATGACAACTGGAGGGACAGTAGGTGGACTGTCCATCAGCTCGCGGAATCAAAGTCGGCGTGGACTCGGTTCGAGAAAAGTAATCCTTGGAACACGAGAGTTAAGTACGTTTACGCTCTGCTGCCGCGAGGTGGCGAGCATGTGAGCTAGACCAGTCACCTCCCCGTGCCCACATTAATGGGAACCACGACGCGAATCTTGCGGTAGGAGCCTTGCTCCCACCACTCACGTAATGTGCTCCGACACCGTATGTAACCCAGAACAGAAGAAGATGTGCACATCTGGACCCTACAAATCGTAGACGCAAAAATGCAGCAGCAGACAGTAATCACGAGCCAGCGACGGTTCTCCTGTCCGTATCCGACGACAAGACTCAACTGCGCGCAGAAGTGTCGCCCGCTCGCGCTTTTCTGTTGACATCAACATCCTGTCCATACGTACTGTACTTGTGCTGCCAACCCATTTGATGGGTTCCGCGTCTTCTGGAGTGTTATCCTACTCAGCTGGCGGCCTATGTGCCATTAATGTTGACCCCCTGCAGACTGTCTAGTTAAATACACATGTGCACGTACTGGCACACAGTGCTTTCGTGGTCACAGACCACAGGTCTGACGATGACATGGATAGGAGGGTCACGGCAGTTGTAGACTATCCAGTGGTCTTCGCGTTTCTCGTGGACCTGTCTCCTAAAAAAAAAGCTTAGGCATCGAGGTCACTTCGACGAGGACCCAGCAGACAAGTCACTCATCTGTATCGCCCGTCTGCGACCATCCGGATTCCATTGGATTCCTGGACTAGTTTGCAATAACGACAAGTGGCGGCGTGATCAACACTGCGGTCGCTTCGACTGCAAACGCATATTTCGAAATCTTCCCCCTACCGCTAACGAGGCGGTCGGCCTTTGGTCGTAGAGCACCCTCACCATTTTCAGGATGCAAAGCTCTGCCGAGCACCAGCAATTCGGCCAGGGTCACAGTGGGCAAGGTATCGACGATGGCAATATGTCGGTCCATGCCAATGACCAAGACAACCAGGTCGGACTTCGCTGCGAGTACTCAACGAAGCGGTGCCCGCACCTTCGCGCGAATAAGAAAGGAGGAGGTCTACATCGATTCTGTGAGATCCACAGGCAGCAAGCCAATTTGAACCAGAGGCGCACTGACCACAAGCGGCGAGCGCTTCGACAGCTCTCGAAGGAAGGCTCTAGTCCCCTCTCGCTGCCGGATCCGGTGGACTTTGAGAACGAGGAAGCCCTCATCACAGGAGATGACGTCGCGTTGCTTCAGCAGCTTCTCTTCACTCATGAGCACGCATAGATAAACTGTCTCTCCGTTGTACAAATAGACTCTGCTTCTTTTTCTGGGAATGAGTGGAGCATGGCGGCGTCGGGTTGGTCGTCTGGGTCCGCTACAGTGAGTCAGCTCGCATTTCCGTTTTCTGGTTTGACTCGACGGTCATCTAGATGGAAGAACTCTGATTCGTCAGTGTGTTCACCCGCGACGAAGCGTAATCTCTTTGGGGTCTCGGCGCTGTGGGGTGCAGGCGACGAGTGGAACCATGGATAGCCATGGTGGGGAAAGGACAGGAAAGCGTGCTCGGATCTGTCGGGATCTCTTCCGGGAATGGACCACTCTGATTACTGCACTTCAACAATGCGAGACGCACAAGGAAGTTTTGCCATCATCCGAACGATGGAAGATCCTTATCTATTATCGGTTCACTCGACGCCAAGCGTGCAACGAGCGTAACGTATGTTCTTCTAACAGCAAGACTGGATTTTCACTCGTGACGACTACGATGTCTTGTCTTGGCGATTACGAGGCTCTAGGATGAACTGTATTCGCGGCGCAACTGTAAAGCTTCGTGGATGACGCGTAGATAAGACTGAGATGAAATCTGACACCGAAGAGTTGTTACTGATTTTGATCGGCAAAGTCACCCAGATTGCGTGACATTTGACGAGTTAAAGTTGCATGCGCTCGAGTTAAACGGATACGTAGGAGAAGTGGACCTTGGCAGAAAGCGAAGACAATTCAAGCGAGCATCTTGACCCTTAAACAGGTCTAACTTGGCTTGGACACTTGCCTGGGACACGGATTCGCACTCGACGCTACTATTTCGGGCCACAAGAGATAAAATCGTGTCGAGTTCGCCTGCGCTCACCTGGATCTCTTCATCCATGATATTCGCGACCTCCGGTGCACGCTCGAAGAGGTTGGAGTTCGGCCGTG
The DNA here is from genome assembly GCA_023091665.1 of Pythium myriotylum. Taxonomy (NCBI): domain Eukaryota; phylum Oomycota; class Peronosporomycetes; order Pythiales; family Pythiaceae; genus Pythium; species Pythium myriotylum. The sequence goes on along the minus strand of JALJCQ010000017.1, from coordinate 3,142,034 downwards.
GCGTTCTAGCCCGCCGGCCACGCCGCCTGATGTCTACACGCCTTTGATTTCTATTCGCGCGCAGCCGATGGAACTCGCAGAAACTGTGCAGACCTCCTGCTTTCTTGGTCGTGCGGACGTTGCCACATCGCTTGCTTGCGTACCCGCATCGAAGATTCTCGTCGGAGGCGAGAGCAAGTGCGTGTACAGCTTCCGAGAGGCTTATCTTGTCCATCGTCCCGTGTACGTGATCGCCTTGCTCTGCGAAATTGGATCTGGCACGTGGCTCAGCAAATCGCACACACCAGATCAGATGCGTGGTTGATGACGTCTTTGCACCTGCCAAAGACACAGTCGCCACGTTCACGAAGCTTCGGGGATCCTATCGCGTCCTGATCACAACGGGCAGTGGGATGATAGGCCTCGCCACAGTCTGCTCGTGGAATCCTGAATCGAGTCGGTTCTGGCGTTGGGTTTCAACAGCGGCTGCCAAGAAGTTTGTCTCAAACTGCGACGCGGCGATGGAATCCATCACAGGAGGAATCATATCTGAGCCTACGAACTTCTACTGGATCGTCTGTGTTAAAAAAAAAAAAAGTGTTGCTACATCACACAATTCGACCACTCACGTTTGCAGATAAGGTATTGACGATGACAAACTCAAAGTTGGTGGTTCATAAAGCCCAAGTCCGACAAGACGTGATACTTCCGTATCCTAATCCTAAAGCTCATTAAGCGTAGCGAGAAAATTCGCATCTTCATCCGTTGCCCACAGACAAGAGCCAGCTTGATGAATTGGCCGCAAAATTTCGTTGCAAGTGAGCACTCTGGGAGGCTGTCCGACGTCAGTTAGTGCGGCTTCTAGTAGTTCAATGTCTTCAGCACTGAGCACGAGGCACCGCTCTCTTATAGACGCCACGTCCAGAGGGGAGAAGGCTTTCCGCTGCCGCTCTTGCCGCCTCTGTGCCCGTAGGATGCGGCGTTTGTGGTCGACTCGGCGTTGGTTTGCGTTTGCACGGCGTCTGTGGAACTCACAAAAGCGATGGAGGCCCCCGCCTTTCTTAACGGTGCGTATGTTCGTGCATCGCTTGCTGGAATAGGCACATTGGAGGTCGATCTCGGTCAGCACCGAATCGTACGTGTCATTGCAGGGATTGGACCAGTCGTGGGAGTTACCACTTTGCGTTGACATCGTTGACTTGGGTGGAGCAAAGATATGAGGTGGAGCAGGCAAATCGGAGAATGATTTAGACAAACGGAGGGCCAGGTGAGAAGAGGATGGCTGGCTCTGCTTCACTACAGTTCCATTCTTGTTGCATCTCCACGAGCCTTCGAAAAGTATTCCAGCAGCTGTACGCCGCCTCGCAGGTGACGAAACTATACAGCGTGATTGAAACACAGAAAATTGATACAATGACTGTATGATATTGTACTGTATATTTTAACTCCTAGAACGTAGAGGGTAACCGCAATGATGAGGCTCGCGTCTGTGTTTTTGAACAATTGAGTACATCTTCACCCCGGGAAACGAAAGATGCGCTCTTGCGGTGACTAAGGATGCGATCTGGTTCTCACTCGCACGAACTTTAATATGATGAGTACACTACTGTTTGTTCTGTTTTTTGTAAGAGAAACAATGAAACTGCGTTGAATTCCACAATATTTTGTTTGGTCACTTCTGGATGTATCCCCTCGTGGAGAGAACAAGTCCAACCTGGTGCCTAGGTTTTGGGATAAGCGTTTGAATACTCATATCGCCAATTTGCTCCCCAGACTCCATGTGCTCTTCATTGCAATGTCTCATTAGCTTGTCCTCTCCCAGGGATCTTGTGTCGATTGCGCTAGAGGCAAAATGAACGAATCGTATGACTTGTGCTCTAGTAGGATGAGGAATGAAGTACAAATTGCCATACCCGTTTTCGATGAGGACATTAGGAGGTCTGCTGCGGTGGTCAACTTCGAATCGTCAAGAAATGTTTGGGTGTTGACTGTGGTGCAAATGGTATACAATTCGGAGAAAACTAACAGCGAGTAAGTTTATATTGGCAATCATCTTGAGTGTCTGGCTTCGAGATTCACGAGAGCTCCACAAGCGTGGTTCAATAAAACACAACGAAAACGGTCCCGATCGCAGAGGCATAGCTATTTAGAGCAAACATCTCTGGCCAAGATCGATTTGCCATCTGCCAGGCTCTAGTCTAAGAATCAGTGGCTGATGATGTTCGGTCGAAACCAAGGCGGTATAAACTTTCTATTATGGTTGTTTCTAATAATATGGTTGTTCATCAACAGCAATGGGGTTTGACAATCATCTTGGCATTGTTGAAGTCGGTTAGGTTACGAGGCCCTATCCCTACGTCCCATTAATGGAGCGATTCCCACAGATTCTCTTTGGTCAAAGTTTCATCTAGAAACCACTGTACCAAACGACTCAGTACATCCGCTTGACTGCTGTGATGGAGGAGAGCGCAAATGCCTGAGGTCCCCAGGTAACAAGTTCATAACGAGGTTGATGACACTGGTTCGGTCTCTCGATCGCACAAGTGGCTTAATCCTCCGGCAGTTACGAGACCACCGTCCAACGAAGAACTCCACACTCCTGTCCCTCTACCGCCAGGTGAGAGCACTCGCTGATCAGCTCGGCGTACGCGAATGGGTTCATCACCTTCGACCGCATAACCGCATGGCAAACTCGCTTGTCAACCTCACAAAGGAAGACAGCACCAGCACCCACGTCTTCAATCCAACAAGCAGGCCGGCCCACGGCGACCTGCTCCAGCTCATCGCCTACTTCTAGTACAACCTCCACCCCTGGCTTTTCCATCGAGTTGACCCCTGGCGGCCGAATATAGCACTAAAAACTCATAGCTATTACAGTATGTAAGTCGAAACTCCATAGACTTCATCTTTATCGTCACAACGAGGTTGATGCGCTGTATCCGGTGCGAGCATTGACAACGAGAAGTCATTTTCACATCCGTTCTTGTACATCGAAGAAATTTCTTCTATCCTTTAGACAATGACTGGGTTTTTCACAGAGAATCGTTCATGTGCTGAGAAGAAGCGCTGACGGAGTTTTGAGTTTCCATTATCCTGCTACGAGGAAAACCCTATCCTAGCACTGAATATCTGTCATGCTCCAAAATACACTGAATACCTGTTATGCGTCCTGAATATCTGTTGATTGCACCAGGATTAGTGAGGACCGTCCAAGGGACTCCAAGACATCGCCCGCAATTCATACAATTTAGTAGCACTAATGATCGTCCTTGGGAGTGATGATTGTGATCCAAGGAAAGTCAGCTTAATGGAAATGATGAAAGTTGGACTTTCGTGGGTGTGAACAGCTACATATATATAGCTAGGAAAATGGATGGATTTAGTTCAAGTAGTATATCTTACTAGCTTGAGGGTCTTTTCGCATGTAGGACCTGTTAGAGCTCAACGCGTCGAGACCGAGTGGACTGCTATGGCTTCTCGTCGTCATGAAGCAGCTCCAATTTGCTGTCGTGACCTACACGGGATGAAGGATGAGTGAGTCGCGATTTAGCGCAGTAACTCGAGATTCGAGATGTGGACCAGAGATCAAGGAATCATGCTGTAGGCCAGTAGGTGGTGGGCCACCTGCGGACCCAGGAAGACCAACAAGTTCGCGAATCTGCCAGTAGAGACCTCGCAGGACTCACGTTGGCGGTGGATGTCGTTCAACTCCAACTCGTGGAAGATGTGGCGAGCTTGCCATGCTTGGAGGTCCCTGTTGCAGTCTTACCAGCGGCCTACAAAGCACACTTGGAAACATCAGGATGACGACTCTGCGGTGGACTCCTTTCTAGTCATGCAGGCGACATGGCAACAATAAGCCCTGGGGACGCTCGTAGTCAACCGTGGCGATCACGTCGCACAGACGACGGCCGACTATGATCTACTGCTCGAGCATCAGTGCTAGTCTTTGAATGTGATGTCTATTGGATCGCAATTAATGAACCCTATAGCCGGGTGATATACCCTATTCAACAACGACGATGAGTCGCGGCGAAGATGGCGCGATTGCCATTCGTAGTGAGTATGGTGCCAAGGGAGTGACACGCACAACCGTACACCCCAGGGAGTAGCAGCGGCGAGCGAGTGGAGATATTTGCCGCTGATGATAATTAAGGTTGGAGTCCATTGTGTTACGTCGTGCGAATTGCTATAGCTATATATGCAGGGGGAAGGTTGTTGTTCGCGCGAGCGAAACACAGGGGAAGCGACCAACGGGAAAGACTTGTGGGTTAGGAAGCAAAATCCAGAGTGTTCTTATTCGGTCTTTTGTACGATTCTCGCGCAGAACCGTTCTCGCACGGGCTTCCATTCTACGAATGTAAAAGAGACACGCAGAGCCAGATTTGTCGAAGAAGGTGAATCCAGCGCGGGGCCCCACTTGGGAAGCTCATCCGCGATTTTAGAACTGGTGTCCTGAGATGACGTGAAAAACCTGTGACGTGAGAGCACCTTGGCCTGCTTGTGGCAGACCGGGCGATGCTTGTACACGCGCTGGCTGCCGCCGCGATCCACAAAGGTGGCGCCTATGGCGCCGCTTCATGAAGCCCTGATGCTCAAGGGGACAGCTCTCAGGGTGGGATCTCCTCCACAAGCCCCGATGCTGCCCACCACCTCCGAGCCTACAACAGGATGGCCGATCTCGCGGCCAACACCGCTATGGACACCAGACGATGTGTCCAGGGGCTCCACATCCAGCCACAGGAGCACCACTCCCGGCTCGAGGCCCACCTGGCAACAGATGTTCATGCGGCTATACAGGCCGCCTGGAGAAAACAAGTTCTCGTCACACTCCAGACGATTTGGCAAGGACGCACGACACTCGTCAGCGACAATGAAGTCTGGCGACCGGACCACGCACTCGCACTCCTCCACACACGACTCCAAGCCTCCCTCTGCGACCTACGATGGCCACGCACAGTGGATAGTGCGGCTACGCGGCACACGGCGGCAGCACTCGAGCTGCTCAAGAACGCGTCCGCGACATCGCGACCTCCGACGACGCTTCGATTCCCGTACCGTGATCAGCTTTTCCTGCTATTTTTCGATGGTGGTTCACGTGGCAACCCCGGGGCGGGCGGGGCTGGAGCGATTGTGGTTCGGCTTTGTCACAACGACACCGCCGCTCAAGTTGTCTATTCCGCAGCGCTATCCTATCCGGCCCGCACCACAACTAACAATCAAGCTGAGTACGAGGGCCTGCTGGCTGGGCTGAGGGCAGCCCATCAACACCATTGGACCCCCCTCACGGTCGTTGGTGATAGCATGCTCATCATTCGACAGACGTAAAATCGGTGAGATTCAACGAACTCAAGATCACGGCCTGTTCGCTGTTGGCAGCGACTGCTGTCGCTCTTCATCCTACCAGAACTAGCGGGGCAACCGGTGCAGTAGCAATCGGTTGCTGTTCGTTGGGAGGCGGTAACTGCATCATCTCTGGGTGCTCCCAGATGAGGTTTGGGAAGCCAACGAGCTGCAGGGAAAAGAAAGCTGCTTTTCTCTCCTCCAGGCTTGGGGCCTGATCCGCACACCACAGATGCATCCATTGTTCCAGTAGGATGTTCCACATTGTTTGATCAACCGAGCAATCCCAGAAGATGTGTGTAGTCGACCCTCCTGCTGAGCCAATTGATGGGCAGTGTGGGTTGCGACTTAAACAGGTCAATTTGACGGTCAGGTCAGCGTCTTTTCTATGTGCAGGGCGTGACCTGTGGGGCCTCGGTCACTTGGTGGTCAGGCGCAGAAACATACTAATTTATTGGGCGAGCGAAGGACAAATCGTTCACAAAGTGCATTAGGTATTTAGTTAACATCATCTTGGTTGAGGAGTCCCCACTGCGATCTGAGTCATTCTCATCATTGTCGTGCATTTCGTGGGCCGAAAGCCCGCGCATGTCGTCAGGTGCAGATGGCTCATGAGACCCTTTCGATCGTTCTCCAGCGACGGGTGGGACGCATCAAAAGACTATTGGCGGCATGGTGTTAGAGATTGCGATCAGATCGATCTCGTTTTTTTATCGCGGTGATAGCATTTCCAGCGGCGTATGACGCCCCACCAATGCATCACGCGGACACGCGGAGTAAGTTGTGGGTAGGCTTACGATCCCAGGCGCCAGAGGGCAAGCCTGGAGATCTTGGAGGCGGCAAGCCGACGGACTTGGCCGCCGGTATCCGACGTGAGGGGAGAGATCAAGTTCCGAGAAGGCGCTAGGGCAGAGATATAGCTGTGCTCCTCACACTGCTGCACAGTCGGGGTGCTGTTGCCCGATACCAGAGCCGGAGCCGGCGCTGGCTCTGGAGCAGGAGTGCCCAACGCCCATGGTGCCGGTCCGTCACTAAAGGCGCAGTCAAACCGGCGGTGAAGGCGCGCTCGGGATCTCGCCTCCACTCCGCTTGAAGCCGGATGTGGAGCAGGAGCGGAAGCAGAAGCTGAGGTCAAAACCGACGACCACGAGCCAGAGTCCCCGCTGCCCTGCCCTTGCTGCCCTTGTCCTTGTCGCACTTGGACGGACACGGTGTGTCAGCGAAGTCTCCTTCACCAAAAGTTACGCTCGACGAAGTTTTACGCAGCCTTTAGGTGAGCTTCAACCCGGGTCGGCGGGGTTACTGTCAGGTCTGCCGCTGCTGTCATATGGTCCGTCACTAAGAATAGGTCTTCCGTATGCAGGGGCAACTGCACACAATGGCGGAGGGCGCTTTGGATAGCACGATTGACATGGGCTCGCTGTCCTCAAGTTCGCATCCGTTCAATAGCGCCTGACCTGGCATGGTGACGCGACGCGAAGAGCGTGACTCCCACATCCAACCGACCGCAACGGAGGAACGCTTGCTTGAGCGACGGCGCTGGCGCATGCGAGAACGAACTTACGCAACTGAGGCCAGCATGATGATGATGGATTAAGTGGGGTCTGTTGAGTTTGTCACAATGAATCCTAACAGGTTTCCTGCTGCGCTCCACATACTTCATTTAGGACTCAATAGTGTCGCCAGCCAAACTGTGCAAACACATCTAACGCATTGCTGTCAACAACGAGTGTTAAGGCTCGCGCGCAGGCTCTATTTAGCGCGCCACTCCACACTCCACGAGCACAAAGCGCCCAGGCTCTGCTGCGAGGCCGATGAGGACACGAAGCGCCACGGCCGCCGACCACAGTTGGCGGACAAACCGCCCGAATAGCTCGCTGCTCCAGACGCAGTGCCGGCGGCAGCAGTTGCGCACAGAGCTCTCTCGGGTGGCCAACGACGAGGCGCAACGCCTGGCGGTCTGCTGCCCCAGCTTGTGCGGCGGCGATGGCGCAAGGCCTCGCGCGAGCGCGACCACCCACAAAGGCGTCAGACAGAGGTCGCGCCATCGCTACCCGCGGCCGGGGTGACGTTCGGCCACGCGCGAGCGCGAGCCGCGCTGTTGCCGTGACTCACAGCCGACCGCGTGCACTCGGGAGGGCGCGACCTCCTTGGCCGGCAGGTCGAGCCCTGTTCTTGTTTGATTGGTTTGTTGGGTTATTCGACTGTGGAAAGTCTGTTTCGGCGTCCAAAGTCTGACCTCGGCAGTGACAGTGAGCATTGGTCACGTGGCTCGACGTGACGTGACCTGTTGCTGACCAAGTGGATGTGTGCATAGAAAAGACGCTGACCTGACCCACAAATTGACCTGTATTAGACGCTTCCGGCAGTGTGGACAACCCACACTTGAACGGGTGCGGTCCCACGCGCTGAGCCTGTCGCCTTTAAGTCTCGCCATTAAGGTGCGCGGGGAAAGGAAAATGCCCGGCAGCTGAGCGATCTTTTTCCATGAGAGTGTGGCTAGCGCGTCCGCAATGTCACTGTCTCGCTCGTACCATCGCCGTTGTCTGCTTTCGTGCTCCAGATCCGCTCGTCGTTTTTGAGGTTCGTCAACAAGAACGTTTTTGCAGTTTGCTGGTCCAGTTTGGGCGTGTTGGCCCCAATGCCTGTGGCGCATCCAGCCACGGGTGGCGATCGAATTGCACCGTGACATCCCGGAGATAGCGACGTGCGATCGACGTGGCTTGGGAAGTTGATTCTACACGTCCTAGGACGATGCGCATGTCGTCGACTGGGCTCCAATTGAGTTCAAACAGGTTTCCATCAGGCCGTATTCTCCAGATTTCGAGGCTAGCTGGGCGCAGCACCATGTCCTCCGGTTGAGCCGGAACCTGTAAGATTTTTGCATAATGAAGACGAGGAAGTCACAGAGTCTCCGAGAACCTGGAGCGAGTTTGTCGGGTAGAGGAAAGCTGACTTTCCGCGCCCTGAACCTCAGTCGGTGGTCATCCGTCCATTCGATATCCAGGACGTCTCGGAATTGATCGTTGATCAAAGCGAGACCGGCGAAATGTTCCTTTGTGTGGACCGTCCCTGCCCATGGGTACGGATTTCACCGTCTCTGTCTCACTGCATATGGACTTGATGATCGTGGACGCTGGGAGGCTTCGAGAAGCCTCGTTCTAGAATTCGAGAAGCTGCCTGGGCCATGGCGGCAGCAGCCGACCCTGGCCCGAGAGCTCCTAGCCGTCAATCAGAATACAATCAGACTCTTGCAGAACACTTGGCTTTGCTGGGAGATACCACACTTTGTGGCCGCAGTCCCATCCTCATCCAAGAGGATACCTTCCGCCAGTGGGGTGGAGCACAGTAGTGCAAAGACGTCCATACGCCCATGCGCCTCCTCCTGCACGCGGTGTAGCGGTTCCAACTTCTGTGCAACTTGGCTGTAATCCGCATAGAGCCACCCTCGATCCCATTCGTGTGTGGTTGCACCCCCAGTTTTGAGAGTCTGCCTTACCTCGACGTATGTGGGCTGTTCTTGACCGCCGCGCGGTTGAGTCAATATTGCTCGTCGTAACGCCAAGCCCTGGCTCCAAGGGTTCGCATCAAGGTCGGCATCGGTCGAGAGATGCGGGTCGGAACGACAGTAGCTTGGGCACCCATAAGCAAGGTACCAACTTCGTCTCGTAATCCCCCACATGGCTCAATCCATCGCTCCACGGTAGTTAGACTCATGCATTGAAGTTCGTGACCGCGTTGATGCCCCCATCCTTCGCTGGTTGCTGCGCAACGTGTGTCGCCATCCAGGCCCTGTGTCAAGCCCCGTCAGTTGAGAGTCTGCCAGTCCATGTGTAGGAGTTGACAAGGCGCTGCCATTGATCCACCGTATTGGCACTGGGCCAGTGATGTCGCGCCGTGAAGAGAAACTGTGGAATAAGGATAGCCCGCAGTAACTTGACCAGTTGCCTTACATTGGTGGTCTTGAGCACGGCCAAGTGAAGCCTTGCCCGAGTTTTCTGCATGGTGGGCTCCCATATGGCCGCGAGCGAGGCGACGCTGGCGACTTGACCTCCCAGAAATTGAGAGGGGGACATCTTGTCTGCGATCGAGAAGCCTGCTATCTCTATGTGCTCACGCCTAGCCTGCGGGGAAAGGTACACCACCACACTCTTGGATGGTTTGACAAGAAGTCCGGACGCCTTTGTAAACATGACAAACACCGCGTGGAGTCGAGGGAGATAATCTGGAAGTATAATGTAGAGCGTTTTCACTGCGAGAATAAACAGCGTCGGAGCTAACGGGCAACCTTGTCGAATGCCGTTGAGAATGGCGTGTGTTCATGACAACTCTGCGTGAGCTATGAACTCTGCGCTGGTGGCAAGATGCATCTGCCGGAAGGCGGTTACGAAGTCCGTAGGGAAGCCAAATCGCTCCAGGGCTCGTATTAAGAACATCCGATCCAGCGAGTCGTAGGCTTTTTCAAAGTCGAGTAGCACTGCGATAGACTCTGAGAGCTGCGGCTGCATGCGCGCGTGCGCCTGGACGGCGTGGAAGATATCAAGCGCATCATGTACCTGTCGACCTGGGACGAAGCCATATTGGGTTGGTGCTGCCAGCTGCGGAAGTTTGTCGCGAACATGATTGAGGAGCAGCCTTGCATAAATCTTGTAATCAGTGTCTAAAATTGTAATGGGCAGGAAGTCTAATCCCGTAACCTTTTTGGGGATACATGCGATCATGGCGTCTTTGAAACTGCGGGGAAGGATGCCAGTGCGATGCCAGAGGTTGTACATAGGCGTGAGCGCTTCCACCAGAAGTTCCATATAGTCGTGATACCAATCATTAGGGGGCCCATCCGGTCCCGCGGCTTTACCTTTTGGACATGATTTCATGATTTCAGCGCGATCTTGACTTCATCAGTGGTGAAGGGTGCGTCGAGCGAGCTGAGGTCTGGACGGTCGAGGGCAGACAGCATCCCAATAGGAAAGATGGCCTTCACGCACCCAAGAAACGCGGTGACTTCCGCGGCGCTGTATCTGCTGGACCCTACGACGCGGCCGCGGAGCTTCTTAGCCGTGGTCTTCGCTCTCATCTCGTTTCCCTTTTCGTTTTTATCAGACGGGTTGGAGTCGAGAACGTCTAGAGAGATCATGGACCCAATCGGTTTCTACAGGTTATACGATTTGTGATTTTGAATCACTATCTGATCTCACAGAATTTTCGATAGAGCCCCCCCCCCCCCCCCCCCCCCCCCCCTCTATCAAACTATCAAACGCTGGATCTGTGAGACCCACGGTTAGTCTGGATGGATGCTCTAAACGTGAAAAAAGGATTAAACGGCAGTTGTAAACAATCGGGCCGCACAGGATGCGAAAACTGCTTTTTTGTATTACTGAGAGGGTTAAACGCCCTGACAACCCGCCCAGCGTCAGCTTCAGGATGCGTAAACTGCGAGCTGAGCGTGGAGACAGCGGACATCGTTAAGGTTTGCATCTGAAGCCGAGTCGGTCGGAGGATACCCGTCAGGATCCTTCCAGCTCCAGGCCCTGGAGCTAAAAGGAGGTGTCTATTTGTCAGACCCAACACCCTCCAACTACCAGGCAGAACCTTCTAGTCTGCTGGATAGCTTCCAAGCTACACTCGATATCGGGTGGAATGTTATCGGTGATAAAGCCCTCGAACAGCTCCCTGAGTGCCGCGCTTCCAAGAATGAACGGGTTTTATCCAGAACCGTCAGTGAAGACTTCGGGAGCGTTGCATCTGTCCGCACAGCGGTAACGTTGGCGAAGCGGGCTGGCCACGGCATCATTCATTTTGATTACTTACACCCAGCGTGCAGCTTTGGACACGTCACGATCAGAACCAGACTGCTGTTCCCCCGCCACGCCATCTCCAGCTCAAGTCACTACGATGATGAAAGCGAAGTCTATTGAGCGCATTAAATTGTACTCTATTAGCTGGGGGTCTGTGCCGTCTCATGTTCTGTCACGTTGGGTCAACCTGGCTAGAGAGCCAGGGCTGTAAGTCGGAGCCGTGGTAAGTCTGCGTGGCAGACTTGACCAGTGGGATGATGGGCGTGACTGGGTTGCCCAGTATCCATCGCGTGGGTTGCCAGGGCTCCCACCATGGTGTTGTGGGCCCTGAGCTGTTGGTGCCAGTGGCGGACACCGACGATGTCGGCGAGTCGTCGAGCTGTGTGGAACAGCCGTCTTAGAGCGTCGTTCTTGGGCGGCCGGTAGTCGCGCAGTTGACATTAGTCCGTGCCAGCCGTTGGCCACCGCTGCTGATAAGCCTTCCGTGAGTCCTCGATAACTCGCTTGGTGTTGCGTGGTTGTGGGCTCGGCGATCCAAGTGGCCGAGCTCCAGTATATGGCAGGGTTGGAATCCACAGCCGATGTTGCCACGATGAGTGCACCGACATCTCGTGGTCCTGGCGCCCCCCCCCCCCCCCCCCCCCCCGTGGATTCGCCGAAAAGGAGCGCACGTGCTGGCTCCGCGAGCGCGGCAGACTCCTCAGTCGTGGTGAGGAGGGTTTTGAAGTGGAAGTCTGTTGGCTTGCCAAATAGTATGTTTCGTGAGCCTCGCGTGTGTACGACACACGTGGTTGAAGTTGCAGTTCGAGCGGAAGCGTACAGCTCACGTGCAAGAAGAGCGTCATCAACGGATGGCCACGGGGATTTCTCTTCCGCAAGCCCTCACTCACTCGGCGGTGTAGCGTAGCTTAGCGTAGTTGGCCCATTCGGTCATTTACCGCTCGCGAAACACCCACCACTCCACACCCGGGCATACAAATCGTGCACCAAGCTACTAAGCCTCAATGCAACGTTGTTTGTCCCCACGCACACGAAGAGCAAAGAAAATGGTCGATGATGCTCGTTGCGTGGGGCGGCGCGTCCGGATCTCGGTCTAGCCGAAACTGTAGCGTGTCGAGCACTCGTCCACAGCCGATTTTGTATACTGCCTCTGCTTCCTGGGTGGTCCAGGCACTTGGGGCGTAGTTCACGTTGGTTCTCCAGGCATGAAGCACAGCAAGTGTCCCCAGCACAAGCTGCTGCCAGACCACTTGCAGGACGGAAACGGCCCATCTCCTGTGTCGTCGTCATCCGAACGACACTTGCGGAGGGAGGGTAGGTCCCAGATCTTTGGCGGTTCACGCGGGAGCCTGAGGCTGAAGAACGCAGTGAGGAAGTCGTCACTCGCTGTGGAGGTTCTCTCCGACCAGAGGCCAAGATATGCAACGACGGAGCGGAGAGTGGTCCAGAGGGTTTGTGCGGCAGCGCACTCTCACACTGTGTGGAACGCGGGGCCAACGGCCACGCAGTGGGGGCAGCCGCGTCCATCATGAAGACGATCCCACCCGGAGAGTAGGAGTCCCTTGATCCTGTAGAAGAGTACCGTAGTGGTCTTCTTATGAAGGACAGGAAAATGCAACGGGAGTGCTTTCAATAATGGCGTGTCGCTTATAAATAGTCCGGTACCTCCCTTTTGGGTTGTACTGGACTTTGGGTGAGACTTGCTGAACCTATTCTGACAGTGCTCTCAATAAAAGCCTGTCTCCTATATGTGGATGCCTCTTATAAGAAGACCATTACGGTAGACGTTGCCGCCTGGAGATGTGCTGGAGTCGGTGGATGGACTCCCAGGTGACGAAGTCAAGTGCTGTGCCGAATGCTACGGAAGATGCGTAGGCTAGCTCCAGACGGTGATCTAGGTCTTGCTCCGCCCTGGAGCGCTTCGTTCTTGCTACGAGAGCGCGCACGGCGGTTTTGTCATGGAGACGGGGCACGCCCCATAGCAGAAGAACCGGGCTCAGCATCGGATGTGGGATGAATTTGAGCGAGGGGCGCCCAGACGCACTTCGAGCCATGGTCTCTTCGTGGTGAAGTGAGGAGGTAAGTCCGATTTCACGCGCGTCGTTGTTCTCGTCGAGCCGTACGAGGCAGAATGTGTGTTGTCTGCCGGAGGTACCATGTGTCAGCGGAACGTCCGTGCTCAATAAGATGGTGTCCGGGGTCGTGCGGGAGGAGCAAGTCCGGATAGCTGAACACGGCAAACCAGAAGATCAGACCCGACAATCCCAGTGTGGAGCAGCGCCTGAAGGTTGGGTCGTCCCGCACGAGACCTTTGAAGAGATCAGATTTCATTGAGGGTCGATTTTACAGCGTAGTAGTCGCGCTGGTACCACATCGTCCTGACGTGTAGTAGGGTCAAAATTCGCAGCTTACTGGCGTATGTGCTGGACTTGATACTTCCCACCGCCTTCGCAGACTTTAGGGAACTTGCTTGGACTTGTTCCAAACCGGACTTGTGACTCTCAGAACTCTTTGAAGCAAGAGTTAGAGCTTGGAACCCACCACGTATGACTGCCTCACACAGTCCACGGGCAAGCAATCGCAGCAGCAACGATCTTCAGCACCGAGTCCTCTCCACGTCCACTCAACACTGCAACACCCGTGTACTCTGGGTGGTTGACAGTGATCGCAAACGGGAGCCTTTCGATACAAACGGGGTCTTGATTGGTTGACAGTGATCACAACCAGCGGAGTTGGACTGAACGAAGCGCCCTTCCCACACTTGGATGTCCCTTCACCTCAGACCGGACTTGTTGACGCCGGCCGACTTCCCTGGGGTGAAGAGGAAGATCGCTATCGATTCACTTGAGCTTGACTTGGCAAATTGGGGAGTTTTTTACTTATCGTTTTTCCTACTCTGTGTTTTCCTGAAAAGTCGCCTAGGGAGCCCTTCCTTGAGATCTTTTGGTGAAGGGTCGCGATGTCACTATCGACCCTTCCGGTTGTGACCGACTGGTCATTACCGATGATAATGTCACTATTCAAAGGAGGTCCCTATCCTAGTGATTTCTGTCCTAAAATATGTACTGCAGTAGACTGCACTCGAATAAAAAGAACTTGGCTAATTCTTGGGCCGATCGCCGAAGCGCTACTTGAAATGACAGCGATCATAACCACTGCCAAAGACTCGATTCTTGAACAACTTCCGATGACAGTGATCGTAACCACTGTCAAGGCTGGATCTTCACCGACGATGTACTTGGTACTTCCGGGCTCGGCGGCTGGAGCCTTCGCCGAAATCGTGGTGAGTCTTGCTACCACTCGTGCCCGGGAAATCGCCAGCCACTACACGTCAGTCCGTCTCGCGGAGGAGCCAGGCCAGCCTGCGGCAAGATGGAGAGGACGAGGGCCCTTTCGAGGTCATCCCATGGGAATTTCGCCGCCTCTTGAAGTACCATTCTTCCCGTGGTTACAAGAGTGGGCGCCAGTCGTGACGGTCCACGGCTGGGCGCGACGTGAGTCGCAGTGGGGAACGCGGGGGTCGCCACGAAAACCGCTCTGACTGCCGCCGCGACGCTGTGTTGGGCAGAGTACCACCGCTGGTCCGTCGTAGTGCTCAAGAGCAGTAGTTCGTCGCAAAAAGAGGATAGTTGCAGGCCTCCATGCTTCCTCTCAGCGAAAGCGATCGACGTGCCCGTCCAGGCTCGACCTACCCGATCACTCGGTGTGAAGAGGTCGAGCCACGCGTAGGTGTGAACAAAAACTTGGAGTTGGTCAATCATCTCCGCAGTTGGCCACGAGTGTCGTGTAACAAACAATATCTTCGGGAAAATGAAGGCTTGACACACTTGAATACGCTTCAGGAGGTCCGTCGTCTTGATGGCCGATAGATGGAGCCGCGCAGAGTGATGTCCTACTCTTGGTGTCCATCCGGCGCAAGTCGCTATACAGACGCGCACTCAGGGGGCAACTTTGAGTGACGATATCGCCAGTATGGCACTAGGTATAATTTCTTGGAAACGGATTGCCAAATTGCCTCACACGTGTTGCAGTTGCAGCGCCTGTCTCTTGCCTGTGTCAACTCGGTGCAGAGACGGTGACGTCAGTCCAGACGCAGCATCCGGATGGAAGATGCGTTGTCGCAGATCCTGATTCCGGACCAGCACAATCGACGGAAGTTGTGCTCTATTAGTCTGGCCACATGGGAAGGGTCCCCGGTCAGAATTTTTCCTCGTAACTTAGCGAATAAGACGCCGATGAACGTTCTGGAGGCACAATTATAAAGCTCTCGATTCCTAGTTGATACATTCTCACTTTGCATTCATCTCAATGCCTCCCACGAAGGTCAAGCACCGCCTCCATCGCAACGAAAAAATTCTGATTCTGTATGCCCTAGACTACTTCAAGAACCTACCACGCACGGATGGTACTGCCGTGCGCGAGAAGACGCGTCAGCGGGTTGCCAAGTGTCTTCGCTTCACCCCCCGCACTGTCCAACTCGTCGTTCGGGAGTGGAAGGCTCGCGGGGAGGCGTCGCTCGAGGACCCTTCGGAGTCGGCGCCTGAAGCCCAGCCCGTAATTTACGAGTCGGTCATCCGAAGTTACGTCCGAGAGTGTAATTTACGGATGGAGCCATGTACCAGCCGGAAGGTACAATGCCACCTACAAGGTGTGACAGGCAAGATGGTGTCGGAGCGGACCGTGCGTCGGTGGCTAAAGCGGTTGCGTCTCCGGTTTGTCAAGGGCAAGAAGCGGCACCACTACGCTGAGTCGGCTGGTGTCGTCTTCCTCCGTGTGGAATACCTGGGCAAGAAGGCTACGAACGTGACAAAGAAAGGCAACCCGCGTCGCCCCGAGGTCTTCTTGGACGAATCGTACATCAACGAGAACCACACGACCGAGAAGACGTGGCTGGCGCCCGATGAAGACCGCGTCAGCCAGAGCGGCCGTGGGCCAAGATTGGTGATCATTGGAGCAGGAGTGATATACATGAAAAACAATCGTCTGCAAGGCGAGTGGGTGGAAGACTCTCTCCAGTGCTGGCAGTCCGATCGAAAGAACGACCACGAGGACTACCACGGAAACTTTGATGCTCCTACGTTTGAGAAGTGGTTTGCCAAGCTGTGCAAGACGTTGGCGGACACGTACGGCCCCTCGCGCATCCACATGGACCGCGCAAGCTACCACTGCCGGTGCCTCAATCCAGCGCCCACGATGAGCTGGCTAAAGAATGACATCATGCAATGGCTCTGGGACAATGATATCTACAATGAGCCGAGTATGACAAAAGTGTAGCTTATCGAGCTTGCCAATGAATACCGCCAAGAGAAGCGCCTTGCAGCGTGCGAGATTGCGCTGGAGTACGGCCACGAGATTCTCTATACTCCACCTTACCATCCAGAACTACAGCCTATCGAGCTCATGTGGGCTCGTGTCAAGAACATTCTCGCGGCCTAGCCGATCATGCCCATGGCGCAGCTAAAGATTCGTCTGTTGGACGAATTTTGTAAGGTCACGTCGCGAGACTGGACGGGTGCGTACAGGCACGCGCAGTCCTTTGAGAGGAAGTACAGAGACGAAATGGCCGAGCCCCTCCCACAACCTCACATCACAAACGAGGAGACCGAGGAGGCAGAGGGCGGTGGAGAGACGAGTGTGGATGGCGGTGACGCCAACCAGGGGACTGTGCAGATGGACAATTTGCTCGACGATGAGGAAGAAGAGGCAACGGCCGAGCCTCATCCCTACGAGCTGCTTGAAGATGTCGAAGAGGTGCCAGGAGGTCCTTGGATTCACATCTGGACAATCTAGATAATTACATTTCGTAATATATAGAATTTTGCAATATTGTATATCGCAAAACTTTGAATTCTTCGTAAGTTACCAGTATTTTACTACTCAGATTCTGATTGGAGATCCCATCTGCACATCTTCGAGGCTCGACCAATCAAGAAGCGATTTTCTCTGGGACGACGCGTTTTTTCTGGCTCTTCTCAGGGCCAACTGACGGATGCGTTGCAAAGAGGAGACACTGAGCTTACATCTGGTGTGCTTTTCAGGCCCCCTTTCGTTGTCAGTCAAAATTTATGGATCATTCTTTTTGGGGACCCTTCCGGGTTGGCCAGACTAATATGTGTTCTACTTGTTCTCGAATGTGTTTCGAGAACCGGTACAACAGTGTTTGTATGGTTTGTATATGAACATCGACGGATGCCGATGGTTCTAGAACTTCGGTTCTAGAACACAGTACTTAGCGTAGTGAGAGGGAGCCGCTCACTCCACTTGCGGACTCTAACTGAATGCACTCACTTTCCATTTGTATTGCTAACGACCAAGTTCAGCGAACCAGTGCTCTGACTAGCAATAGGTTATGAGTCCAAGTACTGTGACCATGTCCGTCCAGACGAACGACATTCTTACCGAAGGGAACTACTTCCTCTGGGCCTACGGAACGGCCATGGCGCTGCTGAAGAAGGGCCTGCGTGCCCACATCGACACCAAGAAGGAGAACGCAGACATGACGACGGAAGATTGGAAAGTCAACGACGAGAAGGCGTTAGCGATTGGTTCCATGCGACTGAGTCCTACGTTCCAGATGATGGTGCGAAATGCAACCACGGCCATGGAGGCCTGGTTGATCTTCGAGCGGTACTTCGTGAAGCGGAACCTTCACAACCGTATCAACCTCCGAAAGAAGCTTCATGAGCTGCGCATGGTGCAAGGGGAAGACATCTCGGAGCACATGCTCAAGTTCGACAACCTCGTGATGGCCATGGAGGCCATTGGAGACCTCGTGAAGGAGGACGAGAGGCTGGTGGTGCTGCTAGGCAGCCTGTCGTCAGAGTATGAAGCGATCGTGCGAGTCATCGAGAACAAGCCTGGTGTTGACCTGCTTGAGGCCAAGGAGATGCTCCGCAGAGAGTACGAGTGCATGCAAGAGAGGGAGGTGACGGAGACAGCCCTACGTGTTGGGCGTCCACGGCGAGGACAGTTTGGACCGAGGCAACACGGCCAGGTTCAGGGCAAGGGCAAGGGGCCCCTGCACAAGAAGAAGCATAGTGATGGTGGCAAATTCAACGGAAGTGCTACAAGTGCAACAAATACGGACACAAGGAAGCGAACTGTCCTTTGGCTGAGGGAAGTGAGCACGTATTTTCTGCGACAAGTGCACCCATCTCGGGATGGCTCGTGGACAGTGGGGCCACATCCCATATGACCTTCGAAGAGCGCGACTTTGTGATATACAAGCGTTTTACTCACGGAACGCCTGTGGAGATGGCCGACGGCAACCAGCTCTACGCGGTGGCGTCGGGCTCTGTTCGTTTCAAGGCTAGCAATGGCAATCGTGTGACGCTGACACAAGTTCTCCACGTCCACGGGTTGGACAAGCGGCTGATATCGGTGTCGGCTCTGACGGAGAAGGATGTTGAGGTCCACTTCAAGCGTGACTCATGTGTGATCTCGTACGAAGGCAAGCCACTGTTGCAGGTGCCTCGAATGGCCCAATCGTACACGATGCACGCAGAAGCAGCGAGTAGTGCCCATGCTCGTCTCGACGACAGTGGTGATCGTGATGCTATCGGCGATCTTTTCGGTGATGCTTTTGGTGGTTCTACGGACGACGAGGTCGTGCTATCCGATGGTGACAGTGTGAAAGAAGCTGGGACTAACGGTTTGAGCGCCAAACGTGACGCCAACGCGGGAGCGTTGAAGTGCAAAGACTTTGAGCTGTGGCACGCACGCATGATGCACGTTGGTGACAGCCGTTTGGCAGATTTTGTGAATGCGTGTGATGATGTTCCCGCTAGTCTCGCCGACTACAAGCCGGATGAACTGTGTGACGCGTGAATGGAGCGCTACCCACGGAGCGTTCGGTCAGGCGTCAAGACCACTGCACCGCTCGAAGGCATCCATAGTGATGCCATGGGTCCCATGCGAGTTTCTTCGTGTGGAAAAGCCAAGTACGCAGTGACCTTCGTGGATGACTACTCTCGGTTCACGGCAATCTACTTCATGAAGTCCAAGTCCGAGGTGCTCACTCACTTCAAAAGATTCAAAAGCTTGGATCGAGAACCAGCTCAGTAAGCGAATCAAGTGCATTCGATTGGACAATGGGGGCGAATACGTGAACCACAACTTCGCCTCTTTCTGCCAGAAGTATGGCATCACACACCAACTTACTGTCCCGTACAGCCCTCAACAGAACGGAGTTGCTGAGAGAATGAACCGAACGATTGCAGACGCGACTCGATCTGCGATGATCCATCGTGCAATGAATCAAAGATGGTGGGCTGAGGTGATAGCTGCTGTTGTGCACGTACTCAACCGAATTCCGACGACAGTGCGTCCTGGACGATCTACTTTCGAGTTGTGCTTTGGAGTGCGCCCTTCACTGAGTCACCTTCGAGTAAACCCTAAACCCTGAGGGCAACGCGCACATTGACAAAAGCAAGCGCGGGAAGCTTGAGCCAAAGGCCTTCCAGTGTGTACTCCTGGGCTACTCCGAGACTACGAAGGGCTATCGTGCGTGGAACAAAGAGGCAAGCAAACTTGAAGTTGTGCGGTCGGTGGTGCTACGAGAGGTGGATTCACCGCGTCTCATCGAGGTCGTACCTGGTGAAAACAGAGTGGTGTTGCGGCGTGACGATGATCATGATGTTGTGGAAAAGCCAAACACAAGTCGCAATCCACAACCGATGGATGTGGATGAAGAAGGGCCACATCACGAACCAAGATCTCTTACTGAACGTCCGCCGACCATGTTGTCAACACCAAACCCAATGGAGCCAGAGTCCCCGGCACCAGTGCATCGTCAGCCAGAGGCCCCGCTAACACACCAACAGCAACCACAACTTGAGTACCAGACGACAACGAGTCCCTTGGTGTTCCATCTACCCGTGCGTCGCCTCGGTCGCCAGACAGTCGCACCACTACCTGCACCAATCGAAGATCGTCTCGTAGCTGTGCAGTCACATACAAGGGCGAAGGTGGATCGGTGACTTTTGCTGCATGGAGTGACTCAGATTGGGCCAGCGACACACACACGCGCCGATCGACGACAGGCCTGATGTTGACAATGAACGGCGGACCAGTGGTGTTCAAGTCGAAGCTGCAGCGTACGGTGGCACTCAGCACAGCGGAAGCCGAGTACACCGCCATCTCCATGTGCACGCAGGAAGTACTATGGGCCAGGACGCTGCTGGAGGAGCTGGAGCATGCGCAATCACAGCCGACGATGATCAACACGGACAACAAGAGTGCTATCGCGATGGCAAAGAACGTTGGCTACAGTGCCAGGGCCAAACATGTGGACATTCGGTACCACTTCGTCCGTGAGCATCTTGCCGAAGGTGCCATCGATCTCCAGTACGTGCCATCAGCCTCACAGGTCGACGACTTCCTCACAAAGCCCATTGAGGGTAAGACATTCCAGCGCCTCATCTCGGCGTGCGGCCTCAAGGCAACGCGTTGAGGGGGTAGTGTTGCAGTTGCAGCGCCTGTCTCTTGCCTGTGTCAACTCGGTGCAGAGACGGCGACGTCAGTCCAGACGCAGCATCCAGATGGAAGATGCGTTGTCGCAGATCCTGATTCCGGACCAGCACAATCGACGTAAGTTGTGCTCTATGTGTTCGACTTGTTCTCGAATGTGTTTCGAGAACCGGTACAACAGTGTTTGTATGGTTTGTATATGAACATCGACGGAGGCCGGTGGTTCTAGAACTTCGGTTCTAGAACACAGTACTTAGCGTAGTGAGAGGGAGCCGCTCACTCCACTTGCGGACTCTAACTGAATGCACTCACTTTCCATTTGTATTGCTAACGACCAAGTTCAGCGAACCAGTGCTCTGACTAGCAATAACACGACCAGCCAACAGCGCCTCCTCGCCATGTGCATCAAGGGCACAGACTCTCTGGCTGCGACCGATCAACGGGCAGGTATGGATGCCCACACTGTCCGACACTCGCGCGAGCAGGAGGGCACAAATTCCACATCTTCTGGCCCTGTTCGAATGCCCAGCACGTATGGGAGACCCTCCGCTCCAGATTGGCGGCGCTTGGCTCCTGGGGACACCGGACGCAGCGCGAAGATATAGACTTCAAGTTCGCCTTCTTTTCGTTGACACTCGACTCAACTCCTCTAGCTGCAAGCCGGGTTACCTTCCCCGGCGGAGGTGATAAGAACTTTGCCACAGATCCCCCATGACACATTCAAGCGATTATGAGGCCTTTAAGTCTTGGCATGCTTCCAGCTGATCTGGCGGCGCTGTCAACAGCCACGTGAGATCGCTCGCTGGCTCTCGTCAACAGCACGAGCAGCCACGGAGATCTCTTTGAACGCCTGCGTCTATCACGTCCAGCCCCACCGGACGACATACGGCCAACCCTATCAGTTCTTCGACGAGTTTGGGATGCGTCGACAGTAGTGGCAGCCCAATCCCCTCAGGCCCTACCATCTGCGCACCACCGGAATCTTCTCTTCTTCGATGGCGGGTTTAGAGGCAACCCGGGGCCGGGCGGCTCCGGCTCCGTGGTCGTTCGCGTTGACACCGCGGGGTTCGAACCTATGCTGGTCTGAGCGCTGCCACGAGCCTCGACCCGGCTACCAACGACAACAAAAATGCTGAGTACCAAGGACGCTATACTGGGCTCCATGGGCGGAGCGTCACCGGTGGGTTCCTATCACCGTCATCGACGACAGCCAACTTATTCTCCATCAGGTCTCTCAATACCGGCCCTCCACCAAGGAGCACCTCCGAGTGCTCTACTCCTCTGCCAGGCTTGCAGCCGATCGTCTCAACGTACGCGAGTGGCGTCACCACCTCCGCGCCCAACAAGATGGCCGACTTTGCAGCCAATGTCGTGATGGATCCCAAGAGAAACCTCCAGACATTTCATCCGTCCGATCGCCCAGAATGGCGAGGGCTTTAATCCCTCCTTCAAGGTGATTATCTTCAGTGGAAGGCCTCCACTGCAAGTGGAGGCCAGCGGAGGAGCCCCCCCCCCCCCCCCCCCCTACACACGCACACATATCAAAGCTATCGTTGTTCACGCTGATGTAACTCACAATAGACTCCAACTTTCATCAAGAATGAACGGCTCCGGAAACTACACCACTGACGACCAGTCGGCGCTGATGCCACCATGTGAACGCACAACACCATTGTCGTTGCTCTTGGATTGGACAGTAAAGATGGAAAAATAGAGCGCAAACCAGAGCATCGGTCAAATCTCCGCTACGTGTGCGTACTAACTTGTTGGAAAGGCTATTATACAGCAGCTGTGCGCGTGACATGGACTTCAAGTCCACGATGAGTATGAATAGAAATGATTGAGCAATGTTCTGTTCGTGTGATTACTGCATTCTCAAAGTTGGATAATAACTAATCCCTATCGGTATTGGACACTCCGTTACAGATTTTGTCACGCGATCTCAATCCAACTGAAATAAGATAAGAGTAAGGGTCACGATCCCAGATCGTCGACCACGTGAGGCCATCGTGGGAATATCCCCTTGATTCGAATTCCCTCTTTTACTCGGCGGCTACAGTTTACGACAACCCATCCACCAACAACAACCAGGCCGAGTATGACGGCCTCATCTCCGGCCTCGTCGCGGCAGGAGAGAACCGCTGGACGCCCCTCTCGGTCATCGGCGACAGCGTGCTCATCATCCAACAAATGGAGCAGTACAAACCCCCGCTCAACTCCACGTTGAAAGGCAAATATGCTCGAGCGCGACGACTAGCCGATACCCTAGGTATTCGCAGTTGGCGTCACCACCCTCGCGCAGCAAACAAGATGGCGGATGCAGCGGTCAATCTCACCATGGCCTCCCACGACAGCAGCCATGTTGAGGTATCAGAGCAACTTCTTTTTCACTGGGAATGTTTGAGAGTAAGTGTATTGATCGAGTTCGATCTACGTTGGTCCTCCTACCTCTAGACTACGTCTCTCTCTTACTATGGCCATCCATTCTGTCGAAGTTGCTTGCTACCACCAGTGTGTCGAACGTGTGACCGGTTCGACCACGGTTTGTAGCCGCGATCGGACCGTTGATCTGGCCACCGTGCCACCACGTCCTGACACCACTCGTTGCCGTCCAAACCGTTTGCTCAGACGGTTTAGGCTGGAACCGCACCGTCAACGTGAACCGCGACTGCACCTCCCTTAACCATGCTGGCAATGTCCTCAGCTGCTGGGTTGTCACAAGTCGCAGGCTGAGTCTCACGCGTCACAGGCTGACTGTCACACGTCGCAGACGGCTTCGGAACTTGGGCATGCGGAAACCCAACAAGCCACACACATCACCCCACTGACGACGTGCGGCATCAGCGCATCGCGGCCCAACTTCCCGGGACCTCGCGCACTGGAGAGAAGGTAATACCTAAACTTGGGCTCCGGCCGGCTATAGGTTTCTAGATATGCAAACCAATAGACCTTTATTGAATCTCGAATTCCCTCTTTTGTCCAGCCTCGACAGCGTTGAAGACTCGCTGAATCGTTTCGGGCGAGTTTCTTCGGTAACGTCGGCGTGGCATGGTTCGGCTTTGAGGGCGGCCATGATCGAAGCAAATTGCGCAATGAGCGCCTAAATCAAGACAGTAGCAATACGGACGCCAGCGAGCCAATTCGGTCGTGGTCTCTTGCGCTCTCGCATACGCAGGTCTAAATCTAGAAGGATTTATGTCTTGCCTCGACTTCAATTTCTGCCCCGCGCCCCGGATTGGTATTCGCGGGCCATTTTCCTCCCTCAACCCACCTTTAATTTATGTAGGGTTTAGTGTATTATTTTGATCCTCAATTTGTCAAAATCGATCTCGAAATGGTAGACAGTATAGAGAGAAATGCATCTGCATTTGGCTCGTAGTAAGCGCCAAGATCCACACATGAGATCTATACAAGGGTTCGCGCGAACACAGTAAATCCAAGCGCATGTGCTTTACAACTTAATAACAGAACAAAGCGTCTCAGATTCCTCCCCAAGATCAAGATCGCACTCGCCCAAGAATTCTTCGAGTAAAAGAATGTCATCTCCCGTGAAGCAGGTACACTGGTTCGACAAGCCGGCTTGAGCTGTACACGTATCCACCATGTTGATTCTGCTTCCGTTTGCGTGGAGTTGCTGCTTCTTGAGTGCTCGTAGTGCACGGCGTTTGCTGTCTACACGCCATTGATTTTGATTCGCGCGGAGGCGATGACGTTCACAGAATCGGTGGAGACCGCCACCTTTCTTCATGGTGCGTGGGAATGGGCATCGTCTTGCTGAATATCGACACCTCAGCTCAATATCTACAGCCTTTTCCATTGACACGCTGGGTTCGACAGATTGATAGAGCCTTGATGTGCGCTACTTGCTGCAAAATTCGAAGTGCTCATGTATCAGGTCTCACTTTACTTTGCGCGACTTATTGGCCTGGAAATCCTACGATGACATGATCGTCGACACCCTGAGAAACTCTGTCGTACCGTGGTTATGAGCACGTCCAACCAGAATATTATCCATCAACGCTGTCTATCCCTTCACCTCTGTGAGCGCTGGGCCGGAGTTGCTGATTCCACTGCGCACCATACGTAATGTTGTATGGGCAGAATTGATCGTAGGTGCGGAAGCTGCGAACTGAACTTTTGCGTAGTTTCATGCTATGCTGTTTTGGCATCACCTCCCTCAACCGTGGGATCAAGTCGCATGCTGTCTCTATGATGCGCGAATCTGAGCTGGAAGGACGGTGTTTTGACTTTGCGAGTCGTCTCGCGATCAGAGGTGTGCAGTCATGTCGTCAAATCGGGCCGCCACACTCATAAAGTTGACTCCGGATGTGACGAGGCATCCATTCGAGTGTGTGTGTGTGTGTGTGTGTGTTTGTATATATCGTCAAAAAGCAGCGTGGACAGATCGAAGCTGATGCTAATGACAGCTGCTGGAATCCATCAAGCAATGATGCCACGTGAATGACTCGTGAATTCAATAGCAGCTGGAATCCATCAATGTTGGATCGACGACGGCTCCCTCTCTGCACCAGCCACTCAATTGAGTACAGTTGCGTTTCCGATGCCGCTTTCTTCTTCAAAGATCATCTCTCACCCACAAAGGCAACGAGCACTAGTTGTTTATCGGAGTATGAGGGGTTTATCAGTTATCGCAGAGGAAGATCACGTCTGATTTTAAACTGTGAGTGGCCTTCATTCTGCTCCTGCTCTGTTGAACAGCACCATTGGGGTTGAGCAAGATCCACAGAAGTGCTCGAACGCAGTGTGCGCCATGCGTCTCCCTGGCGGCCTTTCGCAGAAGTGTGAAACGTCTCGAAAAAGATGAACTGGACTTCAACTTGGACGGTAACTTCTGGTATAGAAAGGACATGGCAGTGTCTCCCCGAGCAGCATAAAAAAGCCAATTCCGCGACATCCAACTGTCGATGTTGCGGCAGCCTTTTGTCTGTTGCCGGGATTGCTTCCGATGGAGAATATATAGAACGATTTCAAAATCGTAACCAAGCTATACAAAACCCTTATTCGGCAAGTTGAATTGAATGGTGTCTGGAAGTGGACTTGCATGGAATGATTCAGCTCTATTAACTTGACCCGTCTACAGCTCTTCGTCGCACGAAGCCATCAAACTGTCCCGTATGCGACGTCTCGGCTCAACGACGGTCTGGGCACAGTGTCTACTAGTAGTCAACGCTGAACTCTAAGCATACTGTACAATAATGTCTCCGAATTTACCTTGACCTTCATTGTCATCGTCGTGAGCGGAGGCAGACCAACGCTTTGCTCGTTGGAACACCTTTAACGTATTTTTAGTCCATTGCAGTGTCAATCCCAGAATGTAGATAGGTCAATTCTTCAGTGGGGTGAACTTGCTTCAACCAATGCCACCCTCAAACCATTGCTGGGGATGATGTGGAAGAAAATACACACGAGAAGGCGCCAACGCTCTGGCAAAGTTTCATTGTTTTGCGAGAGCAAACCGGGTTCTGAAATCGACTCAGTCGGCTACAATAGCCGCAACCTAGAATGTGCGCTACATAATGTGATCATAAGATGAACAAGTTTATGAACGCACAAACAGTATATTTTTGGTATCTTTGTGTGGAACTTTGTTGAACGATGAGCAAGTCAAATGGAAGCGCAGAGCACCGAGTCTGCCCCGAAGAACACATCGCCGAACAAGACGGCCTCCAACAGCATCACCTCGTCGACTGTGAAAATGCCATCGGTATGATCGTCGTTGGGCAAGAATGGCACAGAAACGGGCTTGGCGAGCTCCTTCTTCTGTTTGAGCTGCTGGCGCTGGAATGCCCTCAGAGCGCGACGCTTGTTGTCGACCCGCCACTGGTTAATGTTTGCTCGCTGGCGGTGGAACTCGCAAAATCGATGAAGACCTCCGCCCTTCTTGTTTGTTCGTGCATTTGTGCATCGCTTGCCAGTGTAACCGCAGCGAAGATCATCTTCGAAGCTCGTCATCTTCGTTGGAAGAGGGGCCGGGTATTGCATGTGTGTAGAGGAGAGTGGATTTGATAATGGAGCTCTCTGTCGAAGCCGACTGGCGACTCTTCCTTCCGATGATCGCATGGGCGACCACCAATGAACCCAGGAGCGTATCTTTCGGTCCATTGAGGCCGCTGTGGAAGATCTGCCCAAGACTTCATTCTGGGACAAGGCGGTATCCAAGCCTCATTGGACCTCTTGAAACACATGTTTTGTAATAAGAAGTCAGTAATAATTCAAAGTCAAATCAAGTTTGTATTTGCAATTGACTCATTTAATAATGCCCGTTCTATATCAATTGGCCCGCTGATCCCATCTGAGAAAATATCCAACACGAAGACTGACTGAAGTCAATTCCAAGTCTCATCGTCCTTACTTGCGATCTGAGCAGCAGTCGCCTAGAATTGGTGTCGCACAGTCGCATACGCAAACGCGTCGAAGATGGTCGAGTATCTCTCATTGAATCCTGGTTCTACTTCAAGGCGCTTCATGCAATGATCGTGTCGCACTTGGCACTAGCGCCTCGAAGGAACTTTTTTATCTGGTCAAAGCGAATGGATCCTTCAGCATCCACAAGCAACGGATTCACTTTGCGGATGAATCAAGCAAGAACCGTCCGGTTGAACTTGGAGGTCGTCCCGCCAACTTGTGTGGATCTTGTGGCAAGTGGTCAACCCCACCTTCTGTTTATTAGATCAGTCCCTATTTGCTCCCGAGGGCGTCGTTCCACGGGGAGAGCACCCAACGGAGAGTCCAAGAATGCGTTGTGGCATCGTTGTGGCGTCAGGAGATCGCTCATAATGAGGATGCTGGAACTGTTAAACCACCTGGACGCTCCACGACACCAAATGCTTCGCCACAAGTTTACATCCAGATACCTCAATCACTCCATTCCTCCCCCACCTCCTGTATGACGGGGAGACCAGGACAAGCAGGTCTGTTTTCCAGTATCTGTGTTCGCAGCAAGCCAAAGCAAACTCTAAGGCTTGGCCACTGCCCATGAACCTCCATACCAGTAGGATATGCTCGGTAGGATATGCTCGGTTTAGGAATCCATCAAAGTGTGATCGGTTATAGAGGCTAAGACGACGAAACGACACATTTGATGCCGCGTAACGTCGTCCCACCCTCTATTCCCGCTTCTATCCCTCGGGAAGGAACAACGTTCGTGCGATTGATATTTATCCTGCATTCTGAACGTAGCGAGACGGCACCAAATAAATTCGTTGAAAAAGACCGCCAAACCACCGTAGTAAAACCGAATCGTACAGACTTCTATTCACTGTTGCGCATGGTGAACCAACTCATAAAGACTTCTATTCGCTGTGGCGAAGGAGATAAATCCCACTGCTAGCCGCGATATCAATGTTTGTGTCGAACAGTGCCTCGCTCAACACCTCAAGGTCGTCAATGGTAACCTCGGCGTGGTCACCTCGAAAATCGATCGGCTCTGGCAACGAGAATAGTCTTGTCTCAGCGTTAGCTTTCTTCAAAAGTTGTCGTCGTTGTGCTCGGATTGCCCGCCGCTTGTTGTCGACACGCCACTGGTTCTTGTTGGCCCTTAGGCGATGCACCTCGCAGAGACGGTGAAGTCCGCCACCCTTCTTGCTCGTGCGTAGGTTTGGGCAGCGCTTGCCAGCGTAGCTGCACCTCATGCCGTCCATCAACAGAGTGGAGTGGTACTGGTTTGGAGTCTCCATGATCACGCTCGTGCGCCGTACAGTGAAAGTGGTTATGGCGATGCGCCACACGCTTCGGTGCATGGGCATCCGCCAGGTGGAGAACCACAATTATTGAGAGCAAGTGGACACAGATTCGGCCTGGGACCCTTCTCTTCTCTGGATTTGTCGCGGAGATGGATGGCCTGTAACTGTGACTTCTGTACTGTGTGGATGCGGCTACAATACCGTACTTCCACATTCTACAGATCTGCACCTCACATTCAAGAACAGTCCGTTCGTGTCCTCTACAAACAGCGAAGTGTTATTGGCAGATGGCTACCCAGTGCCGCGATCTCTCGGACAGTCAGACGGTGCAACTAAAAGAAGACGGAAGAGTCCAGTTCTGAACCCGTTCCAAACAAAAATCGGTTCAAACTTCAAGCGAGCACATCGTCATGTGTCAGGAATGCAACTGTACATCTCCTCAACGTGAGGTACGTTGCGTTTGTTGCCACCCATTTGTCTCACTTGGCAACTACCACCCCCACAATTTTGACTGCGATTCAGATCAGTGTTGACTACGTCTCGGTCCTCGAGGTAGACGAGATCACAACCGCCCACAAACTGCCAGAGGATGGGTTCTTGATCAGTGATCGAGCACTACTGGTGCTGGTCAGACTTCTGGACACATGGTGTGTGCAAATCTTACAACGCCGCTTCACCTTTCAACACCGTAATGTTCGTAACGAGGAGACACACTTTGACCCATCCAATTGAACTGGCTGGTATTCAAACCGGAGCTAGAAGACAGATGGAGTCTTGACAGCACTCAACGCAGAATCCTACCTTTTGCACAACTGTAACTCATCCATTTTTAAGGAACGAACTGGATTTCGATCTAATTTGGAGTGAACTCGAAGTCATCCGTTTTGTTCTCGGACTCCCACTGGAGTCAAACAGACTGCAGATGGCGGGCTTAGAGCTCATGGGCGTTGAGCTGCATGTTTCATCGTCGATTGGTGTACTCGTGTAATTACTCCAGTTGCATCTCATCGAATTGCAATAATTTAAACGCTTAAACGACTTCCCTGACTTTACCACAATCACACATCGCTCAGAAGACTTGGTTCGATATTTTTATGGCCTTGCCAAGAATCACTGTGAACGGTACTCTCATATTTGGTTTGCGCGAAGCTCTCGAGGGAGCATCGTTCAGAACTGACCAGGTGAAAATGCTTTTGTCCTGCAACAAACGTGAAATAGAGAGAGAACTCGCACCGATGGTCTGGCACTCGTATGAAGCTTTGATCCCACAGTCAGCAACACAAAAAGAGGGAGTGGTCGAAGAAGATACAGCCACGAATTTACCGTTACGGTGCCAGAGAAATGACCTAGTCGGGTCTATGGCATAGTTACTGTACTGTACCGGCGTGTCCGAGTATTCCCCTATGCTCATCTCTGAGATGTCACGAGCCAAAGGAGTCAGCTGCGTCGTGGTCCAAGGGATCCACGCGACCGTTTCTGTCGACATCCGACGGCCAGTTGAAGTCCAGCAGGTTTACTCTTGATTCGAGCGATGTCTCGATCCGACTTCAGTCGGCCAGGCTTTCGGCGGGCAGGGACATGAGTGTTGTGTAGTATCTGAAAATCTGGAGCGAGCTATTGCGTGTTATTCGAGGGATGATGGTGATAGTGGATATGGCATATCTGGAGTATTGCGAGTCGACCGGAGCAGCAGCAGAATGTTCACGGAAATGCTTAGAATGGCAATCTTTGTTTCATACCCGGTAAGAGAGAGTGCTGAATCTTTAATATCTTCCTCGGCAGACTCTGGTGTGGACCCGGATTTGAAGAAATGGAACTTTGCGGGAAAGTATGCCTTCCTCGCCTCCTTCCCTTGGGGCATGAGAAATGTTAACAGAGATTGGAGATCGGTGGTTCGATATTGTCTCTTCTACGCTCTCAGAGACTAGTCTACAGTATGTACAGAGGGGAGTGATCTGGTCAGAGTTCTTCCCGAAACTAACCATACAGTCAACGCGAACAATGCGACACTAGTCCCAGGGTATGACCTGATCAATTTTATGACTTGAGGTTTTTCCTTTCGACTCATTTTTTGGTGAATAGGTATTGCCCATCCCCGTATACCTCGCACAAATTATAAATCCCACTGTGTCGCATTGTACGGGGTTGACTGTAATTGCTAGTGGAGTGATAAGTCCCGCAATCACGAAGCTCCAGAATGTGGCTGAACACGGCTCAGCATGGTCTACACACGCGAGTCGGTCGGCATCAAGTTTCACTGCTTTCACGAAACCCATGCGCCCTATAGCTCGCCTAGCGGTATGCATCGAGCTCGGCGGATAGTCTTTGCTCTCGATCTGCTCCGAGCTTAAGTACCGAATGGGAAGTCGCACATGGCAGTTTCAGCCACCAAAGTTGGCTTCTCACGTTGAAGTGCCTGTCTTCAGGTTCGAATTTAAGAAGTCTCCACGATCCTTTGCATCCAGAATGCCGACAAACAGGCTAAGCGGTATTTTCTGCGAGGGAAAGCCTGCGGGGTGTGGTACACCCTGCAAGTCCAGGGTGGTACCATCCTCTACCCATCGAACCGACCATGTGGATCCCATTGGAGTGATGTGGCGGTCTTGGTCAACTTTGGCGTAAGTGTTTCACTTCTCATTTTGCCAGGTGCCAATCAAGCTCGTGTAGTCGCCTTCAGTCATGGACCAGTTGCCAATCCCTCGACAAACTCAGACCGACAACGATCGTCGCTGTGTGTATGGTCGAGGCAGGTGTCCGAACACACGAGCAGTGAAGAAGTGTGGAGATCTTCATCGCTTCTGCGAGGTACATAGAAGGCGAGCAAACGAAATCCAGAGAAGTGGTGACTTCAGACGCCGCGCACTGAGAGCATCGGGTTCAGCACCACTTCCATTCGTTCCGGGATCGCCGGACAGCATCGACAGCGGTGATGAGACCCCTCGCCTGACTGAAGACGACATTCGTGAGCTCATAGAAGCTCTCGCTGATCTTGAAGAGAAAGATCGACCCTAGGAGCATTATAGCATGCTCGAATAGTGACAATATCACGCACCAACTTCCCATCATGATTGTACCTCTTGCAGTCACAACCACCCTTGATCATTTAGCAAACGCAACAAAGTAGCTGAGAAACTACGTGTGACAATGTAAGAAAAGTATACAGTTGGCATTCATTTGGCACTCGTTTGGCATTCAACTTGGGTATGGAGTAGTATCGGTGTTCGCTCATACGTCAATCAAGCACTGTCCATTGTTGGTTGAGCACCCATCGGGGATCTTCGCGACTGGCATTTCATCACACGTCCAGTTTGAAGTCAAGAGCGCGTTGTCACGAATGGTAGTAATCCACACGAAACAAAGGCGAGAACTTGCTCCACGTGTAGCTTCTGCTCAACGCTTCGGTGTCATTGAGCTGTAGTGCAAGGTTCTTCTTTACCCCTCGTGGTCGGCTAGAATGGCAAGAATAGTTTTGATATCCTCCTCACTCAGGCGGCATTCTTCATTTGAAGTAGGCCGGTCACAAGCAGCTGAGACGAAATAGGGCATTTTCTTCTGCGCGCGGCGACGAATGTCTCCTATACGTTGAATTTCGTTCGCACGTTGGCGGTGTGCTTCACAAAACCGATGCAAACCTCCATCTTTCTTCGTGGCTCGTTCATGTGGACACCTACCACCTGCATAACCACAGCGACGATCTTCGTCGTTGATGTCTTCTTGCGGTGGAGTCGCAGTGGAGCTTACATCCATGTTTTGGCCTACGGGCAGATCCTGGAAAGACACTTCGCCGAGTCAGGCAGCACAATAATGAATTTTCTCCGTTCCAGTTCCAGCCTCCCAACCGGGAAAGAGGAAGGTTGCGTACCCTGCACTGTGGAACGATGGAACCACATGTGGAGTCCATCATTTTCTTGGTTGACGACGAGCCACCAAGGATCGACGACCAATGGTCAGTCCTTCCTGGATCCTTGGTCGACAGTTTCCGTCCCGTCTACAGGTACATCTGATTGCATTGTCACGCAGGGAAGCGTCGCACCAGTTTTGTCCCACGCTTGCGTACACTCATTGCTTGATTGTGTTCAGCAAATGCTTCTGGGTAGACGCTCGACCTCCATCGAACTCGAAATAAAGCACCATTCAGTGGGGTCTACCCATCGAAAATGATTGGCTTGGAGCCAGATTTTGCACTTGAAGTGTGACCTGTCGCCCCCATACATTAATCCATCAATTATTGGTCTTGATGGATTCTAGAGGATTGCAGTCTTGGCTCGAACGATGACGTGTTTTGTGTGCGGAAAGGGTCAGATTACCAAATTTCCACCGGCTGGTAGCTTTTTTTGATTTCATTTTGAACTGATCTACAAGCCCCTCGTACCGAGCTCTGTGCTTTTGACAGACCGAATAACATTGGACATCTTTCTGTTGTTGAATTGAAGGTGTTGCTGGTCTGTAGCTGTGGCGTTAGAGGCTTTTGTCGTCATTCGTGACGAAACAGCTGACTTACTTTGAGCGAGACACGACGCGTATAGGGTTCCAACATATCTGCGGGATATGCTCTCATCATTTTACGTGGGCCATTATCGCACGGGTACTGAGTATGCATACGAAAGTACCGCAGTTCGCGTGAGTGACGGCGGGTGTTGCGTCAGGCGATCTGATGTCGCCCGCGACGAACTCTCCCGTCAAAGCATATGTGGAAAGATCCTTCAACTTCAACTAGGATATGTCGGCGGGAACGTCTAGTTCGATGGACAGCCTCGACCCGAGTGGACTCGACCTAGGTGGTCGAGAAATGACCGAATGCAAATGCGTGCAGCTATAAAACGTCTACAAATTCAGTGCTGGATTCCTCACGCATGGTTTAGACTTGCAAGTACGTACCACGTTCGACCAGCATTTCCGTTTTCAGGTGGTTCCTCGATTGTTGATGCCAAATAAAGTCTGACTGCTCCAGTCATCAAAAGAGTCAAGTGAAAGGATGGGTTTCTGGTCTCTTCAACCTCAAATGATTGCTGAATAGGATGTTTTTCTACGGGATTCGGATGGCCCAACCATAATCCTCAAAACAACCGTTGTACAATTCTCGGAGATATATTCCAGCATCGCGAATATTCCGGCGCTCTATTCAAGTCTAGGCCCCACCATTACAGTTATGAAAATCGCTTCGGTCGTAAAGTCCGCGGTTGTGTTTTAAAACTCGCGGCTAATTTTAAATGGCCTCGAGAGTGTTGTTGGAGCTAGGGCATGAGAGTCCCACAACTTTGTTGGGAAACATATTCGACGTGTGCTTTCCGACTTGCGGACTGTTTATTCATCACAGCTCCAGCACACTCCGCCACGCAGATTGCTACGGCTCGCTACATTCGATTGATTACCATGTCTTTTTGGCAAAGTTGACCAATCGTGATTATGGACACCAGCTATTGGGTACACTATTAACTCGTCACCATAATCATAATCGACCACGTGTCATTCCGTGTGATAATAATGCAGACGGTGACCAAGTTTATTGAGTCAACTATCGTGAAGTTTAATAGCTGGATTGGAATCGAAATCTTGTTTCTCGAGGCTCCTCTCGTTGATAGCCGAGAGCAATGGAAGTAGGCCACTGCGTAGCAGCTCCGAAGGGCACTAACAGTGACTGCCCAGCTGTGTAGTGATACGTTTTTAAAAAAACGTATCACTACACAGCTGGGCAGTCACTGTTAGATAGTTAGCCAGCCGTACGATCGACGCGAAAAGTACCTTTTAAGGTACTTTTCGCGTCGATCGTACGGCTGGCTAACTATCCGCCTTCGTTTTGTTCACGTATGTGGGATAACTGAAACTACGAATAAATGGTTTGCTCACTAGCCGTTTTGTCGCACATAGATGTGCCTCGAGGTTTATGCGTCGATATTCATGCATTTGCCGAGAGCGCACCATTGCACATTATAGAATGGGACACCAATCTAAATCGAAATCTTCTTTAAAAGATTTTGATTTAGATTGGTGTCCCAATCCCGTAGGGATTGGTTCATTATTGGCGGTGCCATAAAACGTATTGGGTTCGAAATCGTAGAGAGCTAATATCTCCTCTGCTGCAGGATCATGCCTATATGGCTGCATAACAATGGCGATCGCGCACTCTGATTTTTGGGAAAAGAACTCGCTTCTGGCCACTGTTGGCGGGTTTTGACTTTGACGTTGAAGTTGAGCTTTCCGTGCATGATCGTCGCAAACGAGCGGCTCACGTTGCCCGCGAGTGGTTGCCCGAGGGCGACCTTCGAAAAGCTGGAGGGAGTCGAAGGGTCGCTTGTGATGATGAAGATGGAGTCTATTGAGTTTCGATTTGCGCACTCTTATGTCTACCATCTAGTAATGCTACGAAGGGTCGCTTGTGCTGTCGGCCGCAAATTGAAAGGGCTGTTGGCGGCTGAAGTACACAGAATTCAATCACAGCTTGAGAGCGAGTCGATCCGTCGTCGAAGCCGCTGGGGACGGGTAAGGAGATCTTCGATCGAATGGCATAGTGAATCTAACACCTGGGGCCTACAAACGAGCTGAGATTCTCGACTCGTTAGTCGATCCGAGAAATTGCGTGTTGTGAGCGGTTTCTCCAGAACTATTGTTCGGGCCTCGAAACTAAGGGTAGTATCTCATCGGCTGGAGGATGACTAATTTTCGTTGACGTGGAAGTAGATCGGGCCTGTGGGTGGCTCGTATGAGCTACAAGAAGACGAACGCACTCGCCGCCCTTACCTAGGTCTGAACTTCCAGACCAGCATTACGATGCCGCCCACTGGTGCGGGAGGTCCCTCCTTCATGGTGACTATCTTCAGTGGAGGGTCACCAATGTGGACATGTCATCAGCACCGGAGCGCCCTCCTTTCAACCCTGCACGTTCAAGCTAAACTCATTCACACAAATGCAACACAATGACCTCCAACTTTCGTCATCACCATCGGTGCGGGACGGGATTTCGTGTCTTTGGCGAGAAAGAGACATCATCACCGTCGTCGTCTTTCACGAGAAAAAGACCCAAATGTACTGCGGGGGTGTTGAAGGTCGCCAGAAAATTATCAATAAACTTCATTTCATCACAAGTCGATTCTCGTAGCAGCTGGTTCTTTTGATCGCGCGCAAGTACTTGAATCCCTAACACATCGAAAACATCGACGAGGTAACTTCACCACGTTACATGGTGTTTTTGCTCGCTTGTAGTGCTTGACTGGGTTTCCGCTAGTCTTTGTTTGCCGTGTCGTCAAATAAGAACCCCCGAAGTATCTCGATGTCTCGAGTTGTTAGACTTGTTTGCTCTCGAGTAATGTCTACAGGCTCGGGAATTCGAAGCCATAGTGCTAGTTCTTGTCGTAGTTGTTGAAGTTCGCGTCTACGCTTGGAGTCAACGCGAGACTGGTTCTCATTTGCACGACGTCGGTGAAACTCACAAAAGCGATGGAGGCCACCTCCCCGTTTCTGAGTCCGGAGATTGGAACAGTGTTTCCCGGAGTAGGCGCAGCGGAGGTCACTTGGTGAGTTTTGCAGATCGCTGTGCACGACCATAGTGATTTGGGTGAGTGCGTTTCTCAGGCGGATCCGTCGCGAACGAGAACTTCCGGAAAGGAGCACCACATCCAATTACGACCACACGGTCTGCGTGGACGATCCCGGTTTTGGTGCCCGGCCGTGTATTGGAGAAAAGCAGGATGAGAGAATCTAAGCATCTTCGCGGCTTCCTATACGAACATGACTTCGTAATCAGCCTCACTATCGTTCGGACAACGCCAAGTGCAAACTGAGTATGATCGCGATTCGGTGGGTGGAGAACTTAAACCAGGTGTCTGATCCTAACCCACCCAACTGTTGCAATACTGCCGCATTCATTTCATAGACAGGGAAGAAGGCTGTCTGTACATTGAAATGCACACTTTCGCTGGGATGAGACAGCCGATGGACCCTCCACCATGTGGATCAGTTGCCGTGTTTGTTCCAACTTCGCAATGCCTCGAAATCAGAATTCGGGTCACTTAGTGGCACTCGGTCCATCAACTGAGCCAACAGCACGAACCTTTGGGAGAA
Organism: Pythium myriotylum; assembly: GCA_023091665.1. Taxonomy (NCBI): domain Eukaryota; phylum Oomycota; class Peronosporomycetes; order Pythiales; family Pythiaceae; genus Pythium; species Pythium myriotylum. The sequence goes on along the minus strand of JALJCQ010000017.1, from coordinate 3,105,688 downwards.
TGGCGAGTCAGCAATCCGCCAGAGACCCATGGATGATCGGCGCTCCATCTGACGCAGGTCTAGGCTAATCTCGGGCCCACTTCTTCCGAATGCGCTGCACTCGAGCGGAAGGTTCCCCATGGGTTTGATATCCAGCGATAAACCACGACGAAAGACCTCTGTCTATCATCCTACCAGCCGTGAGGTCATGCTGACCTTCACATCCTGCTCGACAATGACTTGCGTCTGTGGTAGTCCCACCCGAGCCACCACTTTCAACTGTGAGAGTTCCATCATTTCAGCCTCCTCCAAGGTATTAAGATTCGCACCGACGACCTGAGCGGACTTCGCTTGCAACATCATCGAATGGACGAGTTCTATTTAGTGCGACTTGGTGCCGAAGTCGACTGTCAAATCCAGTCTGGTTAGTTCGCAGGGTAATTGATGTGTGATTCGAGGCAGAGTCGAGTGCAAATGTCTACGAGGAGCTAGCTACTCCCGTTAGCACTTGACAAAGACGTCGAGTCGAGTATCCAGAACCGAAGCATTGCTAAGTCGTCTGGACTCAAATGTGCTTCGCTGGTCGATATATCCACTGGGTCTGGGAGATGAAATAGAGGGGCTATCGCCGCGTAGCTATGTTGGCATCGTTGTCGCTGTAGATCTCGCATTATGCGACGCTTGTGATCGACACGTCGCTGATTGAGGTTGGCTCGCCGTCGGTGAAATTCACAGTAGCGATGGAGCCCGCCATCCGCTTTTTGTGTTCGGGGCTGTGGGCATCGCCTTGTGGAATAAGTGCAACGAAGCCCTTGTGCGTCGACTTGAGTCGCTGACAGTAATGAGGGAGTTATGGAGTCCGACATCGATGAGCCCGGCGTATTTCCCCAATGGAAAGATCTGCAATGATGAAAGTGGTTGCTGACTTCGAACATCTGACGTCGTCTCCGCGAGAGGAAGGCACCAAAGCTCGGGCAATTGGAAAGGGCTGCGGAGTCCTGGTCACACGAAAACCCTGTAAAACTGACTTTCCTGTGCAACCTAAGATAGAGGATTCGTCGAACCGACAACATAAAGGCTCAGTCCTTACTGGCGATAGGACATATCTCCCATTATTACCCGGAATGCAGTCATGTCACTGTATGAGTGTACAAAAGCTGTGCATGTTTTCGATGCACATCACAGTGTCGAATTTCTGGAGGCGGATAAACTACCTCTGAACTTTCGAAAGCATTAAAAACCAACGTAAGGATCGTTCGAGGGGAGGGCACATTTCTTAGCCGAAGTTAAGACTTCCTTGTTGCACCTAACTACAGTAGGTCACGATCCCTCGGGTCAAGTATGAGACTTCATCAGGATGGGTGGGGCAAAGGCTCCACCTCAGCAACCGCCGCGCACGGCATTCCTTGACTGACGTCGTGTATGAGTGGAGTGCGGGACGGCATCGTCTCTTCTGTGTCCCCTCTGTGGTGAGGATGAGTGGAAAATCTGTCCAGTTTTCATTGGGTTTGGATTCAGCCGCATACCGTATTCCCTTAATATAGTTTTTGTTTTGCTTGTTGATCAAACATAGGGAAACAAAATACTGATATAAGCGTGAAGGGTTGAACCGACGACTGATCCAATTGATTCGTTCAGGATCACGCACTTTCATTCAACACCGACGAGTTGGACCCACCCATGTCCTCTCCGCCAGGCGCGAATCAAATCCAAGCAAATCGGCGCGTGTAGAGGATTGTGTGTGGCGTTTTCAGTGCTCTACATGTATGCCAAATGCTGCCTTGATTTTTTGTCAAGATCAAGTCAACTCGCCTGTCGTGACACAGAGCCTGGTGGCTAGTCACGCGATCGTAACCGGCCTGTCGTGAGTATCTCAGAAGCACTGCAACAAGCAATCGCAAATCGAGTTCAGTAATCGCGTCAGCTTTGATCGGTTAGGATCACCACTCTGTAGCATCGTGCACACCACGCCCTAACTGGTAGTTGCGAGCCTTAGCACAGCATCGCGTAAAAAAGAAAAAACTCCGCCCGCGTCGTTGAACTGGGATTGATGAGTGGCGGTAACTCCATACAGTAGTCTTAGGCGCGCCGACATCCTGCCGGAAGTGTCTACGTTTTGTTCCGAGTCTTCCAAGTTGCTTACTTCGTTAGTGTGCTTCAGGAAGAGGCTTCAGTACAGTTTAGCGGGCCCTGAATGTGAGGATAATATCAATGTGAACTTGAGCAGATGGTACTGTATCTTCATCCCATCTACTGAAATATGCAGCGAATGACTTCACCCTTGTCTTTCGCTGGTTCCACACTGGTCATCCAATCACCGATGCGGACGCAAAGCTTTCATCTTCGAAACACTAGGAGAGACTGAGCATTGGCATGACTGTACCATAATCGTAGCAGCTTTCTAACGGGACACACATGGCATTGCCGTGATCCAATCAGCATCCCAGTATATTTCAAATTTCGAAATAGACTGCGAGGGTATCGTGTAGAAGAAGTCTTCGTGAGTCTCTACTTATATACACAAGCATCGTGCACATTAAGAGATCATAACGACCTAGCCGGCACTTGTTCGCTTGGGAACTGTACACTAGTGGGTATGAGGCTCAAACAAAAATGGCGATGTCTCGCTTGGACTGCTCCTGGCCCCAAAGAGTAGAGCGCGGAGCAGTTCGATGTCATCGACCGTCAATACCGAGTAGTCGTGCGCAATGTCCACAGGGTCTGGCAGCGGGAGCGCTTTCGCTACGGTCTTGGTTCCTTTTAGCAATTTGCGTCGCATGGATCGAATTGAGCGGCGCTTGTCGTCGACATGCCACTGGTTCCTGTTTGCGCGTTGGCGGTGAAACTCGCAAAAGCGGTGAAGCCCACCACCCTTTTTGTCAGTGCGCTGGTTATGGCAGCGCTTCCCAGCGTAACTGCAGCGCATATTCTCGTCGTCAAGCTCAGACCAGACCAATAGCCGCGCGAGATTCCCTGGGTCCCTCCATCGTCCCACCCAAAGAGACTAAGACCGAGCGTGCTGAACCAGAAATGAGCACCTGTAATCTTGCGCTGACATGATGCAGAATATCCCCTGGGATTGGGGCAGACAGGACTGACCAACTAAGCTTGTGGGAATTGGCCGGACTCGGAATGCTGGACACTTACGATTGGCGCATGCGGAGAGTCTACACCTGATCATCAAGCCATGAGAATTGAGTCCAGACAGCACAATTGGTCCGAAGCACCGATTGCCGATTGTGCCAATGGTGTTACAGTGGCAGCTACGTTCACCAGCATCTGGCGGACGAAACAATCGTACAGGTGCCATCGATATGCTCTACATGTTGATGTCACTTCGTTTATAAGCGAAGTCACCTCAGCATTTAGAGCACCGTGCAGTGCCGCCGGACAGCAGGGATTTTCGTCGCGTTGGGGGAATTGGAATCCATCAAAACGAAAACCGAATCCCAGTTCAAGAGGACAACCACGCACGTCATGGACTTGGTGGATTCCATCGCCCAGTTTTGTCTCCCTATTTCCTCCTCTGTGTGTGATGCTGACGTCGAGGTTGTGGCCTTAATGAATGCGCGCAGGCTGCGTTGTGCAGCCGACTGCAGCATGCGGTGCACTACGTGTCCAACTTTAGCGTCCAAGCTACGTCTACTTGGTCGTAGACTTGACCAAATCGAGTACAGTAATAGCTCCAGCGGTGTAGGTTAGGATATCCTCGGATAATCAAGTCCGTCGCGAAGTTGAACTTCGTGATTCATCGGGGAAACCCAACCCAAAGTGAATCAGGGTTGTTGGTGTAATGATCTGGTCCGAGGAATGGGTTGTGAATGACGCCAGACCTAAGCTTGTCAAACAGTCTTCTTGGGAAGGTTCGGCGATCGTTGATCTGGCCCCAGGAATTCTGAGGCGACTCACGGGGCGTGACAACACCGCAATATCACTTATATTTCGAGTTCATTGATATGATATGAAAGCCGGCCACACTGTACACTTCATCCTGGTATAGCATAGGATGCTATCCCAGGTTGAGTCATTTTGATGGAACTCTGGTGCTCACACGTCTGCATAGCGATCTGGCAGTCTGAAGCCACTCCTGGTGGTTAGGCGGAGTCTATCCCAAGCAAATGTTCACATATCCCTCAGCGAGCTCGATATCCTTCCTCTGCAACATCAACAAGCACCAGCGCAAGCTGTCAGCAAGACCACGCTCTCCTACTTGTCCGTTTCTTGCGTGCGACGGTTACACGCACGACTGAACCTCTCAGAACGACCCAACGAAATCTAGGTGGATAGACATGCCCATGACCAAAATTTGAGTGGACCTTGTGCTCAGTTTGTCTGGAAACATAGAAAAGTGTTGAAAAATACGGTAAAATATACATTCAGCTTCAAAGGATCCGATGGGTGCGACCTCATCAAACTTAATAATCTAGAAGTGCGGTCTTCTCGAGATGGAACATGGTTTTTCCCCCAGTCTTGTCACCCACGGTTCTTGTCGTTCCACTTTAGAGCGCTCGATGTGGGCTAGGACTGACGTCGTGATCGAGACTCCGGCTCAATTCCAATTTTAACATCTACCAATTCGTGTCATCTACCATATCAAGACAAGCTGTGGCCAGGGGCTTGGCTCAGCTTAGCAAGGAGCATTTAGGATTCACTAGTCGAACTCAATAGACTCCACCTGCATCATCATCATTATCATCGTGCTCAAATGCTCGCCGCCGTTATGCCTACATGGTCGACATCCGCACAATTTTCTCGCCACTCATATCCAAGCGACAACAGTCTCAACTTCCGCGATGACGACGATCATCGGTCCCCAGGGAAGTACTCAGTCACAGACCTTAGACTTGGTTTGTCTGGAAACATAAAAAAGTGTTGAACCGTGGCTGACGGAATCCCGGATCTGCGAGGAATTGCACATTTCAAAATCAGCTTTCATTCACCGAACAAACCGTAAAACCCACAAAAATCGTATTATCTTCAATACATTGTCACAAGCGGAGGGATCGTACTTTTGCGAAAAAACGGTTGTGGAATGGAGTTGGTGAAGGAAATATTAGATTATCGAGTGGTCTCATCTGAGGCCTAGTGAGTGACATTATCAGACTTTTATGGGATCAGACTGGCTGATCGGGTGACTATGAAGAACGATCAAACCGGTTCCAGACCAAGAGATCCTCGTCACATTCACGCGAACCCCTTACGACCAAGTATCTGTCCGCTCTTGGCGCTGGGGATCTACTGGGCTGTGTTCGCAGTGGACCAAGACCGCTTGTTCCCGGGATCGGCACAATACGACCGATTCCGCAAGCTACTGCACGCTTTCCTCGAAGAAGACGCAGTGAAGGCAGAGTTGTTCCGACGTGGCGTCGATTCAAACGACATCGGCACTCACTCAATCCACAAAGGCTCGGCGACGTACTGCTCATCCGGTTCAACTGCTTGTCCATCCTCCACAGCGGTCCATCTTCGTGCTGGCTGGTATCTCGGTGGTGTACAACACACATATCTTCGCTATCAAGGCGCTGGCGACATGCATGTTGGTCGCATGGTGTCCGGTCTTCCAGCAAGCAGCGAGCTTTTTGCATCCCTCCCACCCCGTTCAGGTACAGACGTCTCCCCGAGGACTATGAGCTCCACGACGGAACTCCTCGACAGATGTGGGTGTTGTGGACTTGCTGTGGCACAAAGCCAAGCGTGCCACCACTACGTCATGTCCAACCGAGCGACCTGCGCTCAGCCAACTCGAGGAAGCGACTTAGTGATCTGCGATTCCTGATGAGCCGTCTCGAGAGTGCTGCACGAGGACATCCTGCCTGGAGTGCACGCAACGTGGATGTTGAGACCGCTTGTCGTGTTTACGACGAAGTTTCTGAAACGATTGCACTCTCAGAATTGACAGGAAAGCAACGCAAACGTCGGCACTCCCAGCTCGGTTGGCGTACAGTCGTCAACGAGTTGCGAAAGCGTCAGCGTCAGGTGCATGACAACTAGTAGTCAACAAAATACAAGTCATTGTACCGGTGTAGGTTGAACAGTGTAACCAGACGTAACCGGTTACATTTACGGTGTTCCCACTCCGTCCCACAAAGTCCTTCCAACAGTCATCAACATTCCATAGAACTTCACATCCCCTAGAATTGAGGAGTAAGCATTATCTTTCACAGGTATCACGCTCCCGTTTGCTCGCTTCTCATTGGACTAAATCTATTCGATAGGATTCTAACGAGAAACGTTGCACAGTTACAAACTCACCGCCGTCCATTATTTAAGGACAGCTGGCGACACCAGAATGAGACCAGGTTTTGGGAAGTTCAGACTCACTACCAACCCATTTTTGTCTCGAACAGCGATCTGTAGCCATTACATTCCTCCAGAACAAGATTCGAGCCGCGGTGGCATGGGTGGTTGTGTAAGTACGGAGACTGCACGATTGCTTCGTCGGCCGTAGAACTTCCACGGGAATTTGGGCCAAAGCGATAGTGGTTCCTGTTTGCCAACTTCACACTTCTGCTTCTACCAGGAGGAATCATCACTGGCATTGGTAGTGCGGCGGCATCGCTACATGCCGTCCATGGTAGTATTGACAGTGCTCTTTATATGTGAGGCCGCGCCACCGCACAAAATAGTAGACGGGAAGAACGAGAGCCACACCAAAGAGCTGTGGTAGAGAGGGTCGGCACAAATCACAGCACAGCGACTGCTCGTGACCGCTGACCTCTCACCAACAGGCCTTCAGATTCTTGGAGCTGGGTGGTAACCACTGGCGTTATACTTCACGTAAGGTCGCTGTGGGGGTGGACCGTGGGCTGATATCTGCCACAAAAGTCGGGGAGGGAACCAGAGGGTCGTGAAGCCTCTGCGGTTCCGCAAGACGGTCTACTAGCGGGGTTCCGACAACTGTAGCCCGCTAGGAGACCGTATAGCAGAACTGGTCGGAGGGGTCGTACGGACCGAGAAACACACCTGCTCAACACGCAGGGGCTCGGTGCACTTGTACGCAGTCGGTGAGACCAGGCTACGGCTTTCTTGGGCGCAGAGGCACGAGAGAACGTAGTACTCCTTGGATCGTGGTGGGGGGACAATCCCATCGGCGCACACGACCTTGCCTTGACTTGCGCAGCCGACGCCGCTGGCAGACTTGCTCCAGCGCTTCAAATCGGCTGCTCCTCGAGCGGTTCTTCGGCTTTCCCCGACTGCAATAGCCAGAGTCCACCGGGTCTTCTTTAACCCTTTCGCAATCACCTCCGTGCAAACAGGGATTGTATGGATACTTTAATCAAGTCAAAATTTCCAGATCGTGTAAATTTCACACGTTCTGGAATTGCGACAGGTGGAGTTTCCCGCAAACGTACCGCCTTTTGTAATAAAACCTCGCAAAATTGCAAATAAGTTTCGAGGTTATTGTTATTTAACCTCGAGAGGTTTTGACGTTTTTTGAGGTTTTGCGAAACTTCAAGGACGGGTTTTGTAAAACGTGTAAAATTTACACGTTCTGAGGGGTTCTAACATACCAGCTTATGAGAAACCCTCGGAACGTGTATAATTTACACGTTTGATTGCGAAACGGTTAAACCTTTCGCAATCACCTCCGTGCAAACAGGGATTGTATGGATACTTTAATCAAGTCAAAATTCCCAGAACGTGTAAATTTCACACGTTCTGGCTTCCCGCGAGTGAAATGGACTGGATTATGTACGTCAACAATCCGAGAAGATCTACAAATTTGTCGGTTACAGGTGTGCATAGACAAAAACGTGTAAATTTTACACGTTCTGCAGGACTTGATCGAGCGCTGTCATTGCTAAATGTGATGAAGTGCGCTGCCTTTTCGCTAGCTCCTGGAGCTGGAAAAGGGTATAGACCTAGCGTGTATATGGGGAACACACGCAGGCGAACTTGGGCCCGTTGTGAAAACCCAAGTTCTGGCTTCGTACCTCACGTTATGTATCCCTTGACCGGTTCTTTTGAGCTTTGAAGTATGGGGAAATACGTCCACTTGGAGTATTCCACCAACCCAAGATGGCTCAACCAGCTCTAGGTAACGATGAGGACCAGTCTTTTATACACAAATACAAACGACACACTTAGACCCAGGACGGAAGACTAACTTCGATCCGCTGGGTCTCGCCTGGGACGGAGGACAACCTCGATCCGCCAGGACACTGGAAATCCCCTCTGGGATCTGGGAAACTCTCTCTCAACCAAATGAAGTGTATTACTTTAACTGGGGAACTACGACCAGTTCCCAGCTATCGCAACACAAGAATACGCAAGAATATGGAGTGCTCCAGGTCTCTAATACAAACTAGTACCCTTTGCAGGTGCCTCAAGGGCTGGAAAGGGGGTTGGCTCCTCTCCTCACTCGCAAACATACCAATACCCACGCACCAGCAGCCAGACACACGCGCACACAGTCCACTACGGCAAATCCAACACACGCAGGCTTACCATGTGGCGTAGACGCTGGGTCCTCCCGCGGTTCGACGGAGGAGACTTGGGGAGTTGAGAGCAAAAAGCGAAGTCTTTTGAATACAGGGTAAAACCCTAAGGGGAGCCAGGAACTGGCTCCCTGAACCCTACCTACTTAACTACCAGATCTGATAATATCCCTACTCTGTGTGGTCTAACTGGAAATTGCACAATCCGAACTGGGAAAACCGGTAAAAACCAGTTTCCGGAATGGATGAATCTGGTCAACATCCGGAGAAAGCCAGCTCAAACCAGACAGAAAATCACCCACTGGGAAGGTCCAGTGGATGAACCCAGTTCCTGGCACACTGTGCCAGACTGGAAAGGTGGGTGAGTAGCTGGTACAGTGTACCAGGCTACTGTCACCTACTAACTCTTGTCATTTAATTTCCTAGCTACTGATCCAGCTCTGTGCCAGCTCCTGGGGCCTGGCCAGGCTGTAAAAGACGCGGGCACTTTATCACAACCGCCCTCTGCGCAACCCGAGACGCGAATCAGTAGAGAAGCGTCGAGGCGCTGAGCACTCACGTACTTCTGATCTGGGCAACAACACAGTGCCCAGTGCACGGGCGTCGATCGCAACAGCACGGCTGACTGGGTGCTAGACTTGATGTCGTTGACGCCAGAAGTTGGATCCATCCTTAGGATACTGGCTTCCTGTGATCCTGTTGTAGCAGCGTCACCTCCATTGTCCGCGCAGACAGCATTCAGTACTAGGGACATTCTTGCAACTGGTCGTGGGCTTCTAACGAGCTGGACCCAACTGGAGACAGCGTCTGGCGAAACAAAGCGCGCATCAGCAGGTGCTGAGTCAACGTTGTGTAGAGAAGCCGACAACTTTTCAGACGAGTAACGTAGAGGCAGGCTGGCGTCACCAAAAGGTTGGAACTAGAGGTCGCGAGCCACTAGCATCGCGTTTTCGCAGGGGTGGGCCTCATTCGTCTGGCTCCACATGCCATAGCTAGTGAAGCGTAATCGCGGCTGACCTGGAACGATCAGGAAATCTTGTGCAATAGCAGGTTGACCTGGAACGATCTGGAAATCTTGTGCAATAGCAGGTAGCGTTCACCGATCGACTTGATACATGCAGTTTTTCATGGTTGTGGCTGGGGCCAGAGGGTCGATGGATTTCACATCCAGACTAGCTCGCCGAGTCGGACTTCGAACTGGAAATTCACGATCCAACTCGAGCTAGCTGGGAAAGACGCGCCCTCTGACCCAGCCGACTTGCACCCAGTCGTGAAGACTGGCTCGCTGGTGCTAGTCACCGTCACATATGCATATGCAGGTTGGGAGTGCAGCAAGCTTCATTCCCAGGTCGCCAGTATTCTGCGCGGAGCGCAAGGGCACTGGCACCCTAGACGCTAGCTTTCAGCGCTGAGCGCTGGGGATGCTAGCTCCCAATCCACGCTAGGTTGCCCTAGCGGTCCTCAGGCTCGCCGTCGCCCGACTGCATGGCAGCGAAGCGACTCTCGGCGCGGCGGCTGTTGTCGAACTCGTACAGCAACTTGCCAGCCTTGATCTTCTCGACTGGGATCCACTCCGGCTCGTCGTACCCGACGAACTTGAGCAAATACTGGCGTTTCAGTTTGTTGCCGGCTCTAGTTCGCTGGGACTCCCATCTAACATCCAGGATTGACTCCATTTCATACTCGCCACTGGCTTCATCTGGCTCCCAGCTATCTTCTGGTAGCAGAGCAGCGTCCCAGTCCAAGTCTTCTGACACTGGGTCGAGGACATCAGTTGGACGATCTTCGAATAGCACACGTGGCTTCAGGCGACTCACATGAACCCAGGGGTTCAAACGATACGCGGTCCCTTCAGTCTTGAGCCGGACACGGTGATCGTTGGCCTTTTCGATGATCCGGAACGGTCCGTGCCAGTGGTGAGCAAGTTTCTTAGCTAGACCTGGCTTCGCTCGAGCTAGATATAACCAGACCGCGTCTCCAACTTCAAAACCGGTCTTAACAGAGTCTGGAAGCCTGTTCCAGCTAGCAGTCTGACGCTCGGCTCTGGACTGCTTGGCCTCGGCCTGGAGATCCCTTGCCCAAGCTAGTGCGTACTGGTACTCGCGCTGGACCTTGATTCGCCAGAAATACGCAGCCATCTTGTTTCCACGCCGCTTCCTGGGTGCCTGGGCGATCATGGCGGCTATCGTCGACTTGGCATCCCAACCGTGAGCTATGAAGAAAGGAGTATCCTTCCTGGTGGCATCGACGGAGGTGTTGATAGCGAACATGAGTCGATAGACGACGTCTTCTCAGTCGTCCTGGCCCGGCCTGGCTACGTAAGCCTTGATGCTTCTGGAAATAGTCTGGACTGAGCGTTCCTGCTGGCCGTTGGCTTGGGGCCGGTAAGCCAGCGTCGCACGTTGCTGGCTACCTAGCATAGCTCGGAACTGACCAAACACTTCGCTCATGAAGACTGGGTCCTGGTCATGGCGGATGATAGAGCTGGCTCCAAAACGCTGGAATACCACTTCGTCGTATGCCTTGGCGACTGCTGGGGCGCTGGTATCCGACATCGCCTTACACATCACGAAGCCAGTGAACATGCACTGGAACAGTAGCAACGCCGTGCTTCCCTGCTCAGACGGAGGCAGTGGGAGCACGAAATCCATCGAGACAACATGGAACGGATATTCTGGCTGGATATTACCAGGAGACGGACCAGCGTTGGCTGGGAGACCTTTGCCAGTACTGCAGTCGACGCAGCTGGAGCAAAATCGAACGACGTCCTGGTACATCCCAGTCCAGTAATACTCTGAGCGGACTCGCTCATACGTGCGTGTAATACCCTGATGGCCGCCTTGGTACTCGGCGTGGCAATGATGCAGCACGTCTTTCCTCATGCCAGCTGGGACGACTAGCTGGGCTGGCCTCTCTCTGGCTCTAGGCCGGAGACTCACATACCGGAGCACGTCATGTTCGTCAAGCACGAACTGGTCAGCGACTTTAGCGAGCTGGAAAACGTCGTCACGAACTAGGAAACGAGTATCTCCGGCTAGGAACAGCTTCATCTTCCTGGTGTACTCGTCAGCGTCCTGGTGGGCACGGATCCGCCGCCATCGCTCTTCGACTGCATTTCCAGTCTCTCCGACACCACTTCTAGTTGGGTCACGTCCGCTTTGAGTTGGAAAACGACCGCGTGGACTTGACACGCCTTCAAGATTCTCAGCGCCCTGTCGCACATAGAACGGGGGCTCTTCGTCGACTTGTACATAACCAGGAGGTTGTGGCCTCGACTGGCTGGCCGTTCCAACGTCTATGGCGACTGATGATGGGTGTGGAGCTGGATCCACGCTGGATTCATGTTCAGAGACTGGACGATGGGTGGCGCCCGGTGTAAAGACGGGTCCAGATGGGACAGGCGGTGCGACAAAATCTGGTTCGGGAAGAGCAGCTGCGTCGCGAAGATTCACACCCACTGGGATTTGGCTCGGCACCGAATCTTCGGCAGTCACGCGTCGCTGGAGACTTGGGGCCGACGATTGACTGAGCTCAACCGATGTGGGAGCTTGCGCGGCGATCCTCGAGCTCCTGCGACGCGGTGGCACCGGAACGGCAGTCGCGGACGGCGCTTGAGCTGCGGCGCGGCTTGCGCTGCGCGTCCGAGCAGCGAAAACGGCCGCAGAGCCGGGTGAGCGTGACTTTCCTTCTTCCTGGCTCGTGCGCGGTCCAGTGTGACTGATCGTGTCACCATCGCTCTGGATAACGGACTGAGGGGCGATGGGACCAGCTTCGCACTTGCCTCGGTGGCGTTCTGGGCGCTGGGTGGCGCCCTCAGTCGCTGGTCCTGGTCATCCAGCAGCTTCAACACTTGGTCCTGGATCTTGAGCCGTCTCACCGCGATCTTGAGCATCTTGAGCACCTTCCCTTCGCGTCAGTTGGTCTGGCAACTTGTTGAGCTGGACTAGCTCACCGAACGTCACCTCGTCCTGGATGTCCTGGGTCTTTTGCGTCCGGAGTGCTAGCCCAGCTAGGTAGTCCGCAGCACCGTTGAACTCTCGCTTCACGTGAACCAGGTCGATCGCATCGAACCTACCTCGGAGTCGATCGAACTCTGCTAGGAGTAGTGCTAGATGGGGCTGGTTGCAGCCAATAGCTCCCTGGCATTGCTGGATCACAATTCGTGAATCTCCAACCACAACGAGCCGCTTGACTAGCTCTGTCTTCAGTTCCAGCACGTATTCCAGTCCTCGTAGCAGGCCGTGGTACTCGGCCTGGTTCACAGTCACATTTTCCAGGTATATCGACCTAGCAAACACTGGGATCCAGCCTGGCAACCGCCACAACACAAAAGTGGCACTTCCAGCGTTGGACTTGAGCTTAGCCGCACCGTCAAAACTGAGAACCAGCCCAGAGTACTCGCTATCCAGCATTACCAGACTGACCAGCGGTGGCTTTACTAGCATCGCCTTCCTGGGTACCAGCTCGGCGGCCACCTGGTCCAACTTCTCCCGGGGTGTAATGCTAGCCGCGACTAGCGATGGCAGACCGTCTTCATCACGCTCAACTCGCCTGACCTCCATGGTCCAAGGTGATAGCAACGCAGCCCACTGGAGCGTCCTTCCTTGCACGGATTTGGACGTCAGGACCCACTTCAAAGTCGAGAACCTGGTATAGACGACTAGATCCTGGCCAGCAACCAGGGTGTAGAACACACTCAACACTCGCAGCAGAGCTAGGATTTCCTTCTCGGCCAGATGATACCGGAGCTCGGCGTCATGCAGGGTACGGCCGGTGAACCGGACTGGGTGGATGACTCCGTCGTGTTCCTGGCCCAGCACCGCTCCGATCGCCCACTGGTTCGCGTGAGGGATAATCACATACGGCCTGGCTCGATCTGGGTGCCGGAGCAACGGAGGAGCCTGGATCTTCAGTTTCAACAGTTCAAACGCGCGCTTGGCTGGCTCGAGCTGGTCGCCAGCTCGGATTCGCTCGTCGGTGAGCTCGTAGAGCACGCTGGCGATGACCGAGTAGTCTTCGATGAACTTATTGTAATAGTTCAAGCTTCCTAGGAACGACTGGACACCTTTGAGACTTGAAGGGAACGGCAACTGTTCCAGCTCCTTGGCAATCTTGGGCGTTGCGACGATGCCTTCCTGGCTCACCTGGTGGGACAGATACTGGATCGAGTGCTTCCCAAACGCACTCTTAGGCAGACTTACGGAAATCCGCAAGTACCGGAGCCGGAATAATAGCTTGTCCAGCACTTCCAGCAACTCTTCCAGCGTCGCCGTGCCATAGGCGATGTCATCAATGTAGGAACTCCGCTTCAGGACCGGACCAAGTGCAGCTGGAGCTGGGATACTGAGGTCAAAGACAGTCTTGTCACCATTTTCCAGCTCGGACTTGGCAACTTCCAGCTCCGTGATGGGTTCTAGACCCAGAGCGTGCATCACTTCTGGCTCGACCTCGGCTTCTAGGTGCGGAGGGAGCCTGACGTAACCCCAGAGGGCGTTGTCAATGACCTTCTGGTAGATCAACGGAGCGTTTTTCAGACCGAACGGCATCCGGATCCACTGGAAGTGGCCAAGTGGGCACACGAAAGCGCTGATGTGCTTGGCCCGCTGGGTCATAAGCACGGCCCAGAAGCCGCTGGCCATGTCGAGACTCAGAAACCACATGACCTTCTCAAAGTTACCGAGAAGGTCGTCGATCAGTGGCAGCGGGTAGTTCATCAGCTTGATCAGCTGATTCACGCGCCGGTAGTCGATGCAAAGCCGAATGTCGACGCCGTTCTTTTTCATGACGATGACGATTGGGCTGCCCCACTCCGAGTCAGATTATTTATGTTGTGTTAGACGCTTTGCTGAGGTGCATTGTCTCAACCACACGCGCTTTGGCCCTCTAAGAGCACTCGCAGTCTACGCATCCGGGTCCGATCGCTGGTGGTCTGCTGGAAGCTGCCACTGGAACTCGCGCACTCCTTTCGAGGGTCGCCCTTCCTAGGCTGAAGCGGACCGCTGGCGATTGTTGCGGCTGGACGAAGGCGATCCTTGGAGAGCTGGCGATCGGCTTCTTAGACGCTATGAATCGCACAGGCAGTGAGCTAACTGAGGGTCGAGGCAGCGCTACTGGGGGAGGTCAGCCACCAACATCGCCGGATTGTGGAGCGCGAGCTGCTCTCGATTGTAGCCAGCTCAATGAACGAAGAGCCAGTTCTGGAGGTGTCTTCTCCGATTGACTTCGAAAAGGATGCAATTCGAAGACAGCTCGATAGTATCCTGCACGATCCTGATACGATCAAGACCACCCGGGCATCAACCGGGCAAGAACAGTACAGTCGTGGCGTGCCCGAACCACGTGCCGCTGATGGCGACGACGTCGAAGAGGCTGATCGAAGCAACGTAGGTGACGACAGCGACGCCCGAGACCCCGCGCCGAGCGACACGAATGCTGGCGGCGACGTCCAAGTGCGAGTTGGCGATACCGAATCGGTATCGCGTGCTTCTACGCCTGGCGCTAGCACAGGGCTAGCGACAAGGACTCCATCGAGGACGTCAACTGGTTGGACGAATGGCTTCACAACATTTCGTTTGTTCGTCGTGTTCAGCTCAAGAGCGAATGATTTTACATGTTGCAGTTTTGACATTCTTTGTGTTGCTATTTACTAAATCTATTTATTCATTCAAGCGCTGAGATGTTGCTCCTGAAAAACTCGATGGTGTTGCTTTGTCTTGTCTGTAAATACTGCAAGTGATATCAAGCAGCACAAGCCTTCAAAATCAAGATGTCTCCTGATACCATACTCAATGCAAGATATTTGCAGCAGTTTGCGACGCTATACTCAAAGCGAGCTGTTTGCAGCAGCACCCAACACCATACTCAGGACAAGATATTTGCAGCAGTCCTCGACGCCATACGCAATCGACTCGAAGGACATAAGGATAAACAGGATTGAAAATATTTGCAGAAGGAAGGTCCTATACTTCGATCAAGATCGAGCGTTCATATGTTTTCTCTCTGCCAGTCCACCCATCACAATCCATTCCGCTCAAAAGAACTCACGATGAAGCGCACACCGGTGCGGAATGTGGACCAGAAAAAGCAAAAACGACAGAAGAAGAGCCGCAGGGGAGATGTCGAAGACTGCAGTGAAGACGTGTATGAAGTTGAAGAGATTCTAGGAAAGAAGATCGAGGGGGGCGTCGTCCTCTATATGATCAAGTGGGCGGGCTACCCTGACGATGAATGCTCGTGGGAGAGCGAGCAGAACGCAAACTGCCCAGAGCTGATTCGCGAGTACGAGGAGCGTGTAGCTCGCGAATCAGCACGTTCAAATAAGACCGTGCGTGTGACTGATCGTGTTGAGGGTGCAAGTGAGCAAGCGACTACGACTGATGAGTACGAAGTTGAGGCGATTCGGGCGAAGAGGAAGGGCCCCAGCCGC
Organism: Pythium myriotylum; assembly: GCA_023091665.1. Classification (NCBI taxonomy): domain Eukaryota; phylum Oomycota; class Peronosporomycetes; order Pythiales; family Pythiaceae; genus Pythium; species Pythium myriotylum. The sequence goes on along the minus strand of JALJCQ010000017.1, from coordinate 3,089,845 downwards.
ACCGTTCAGTACTTGATCAAGTGGAAGGGCTATTCGGAAGCGGAGTGCACGTGGGAAGACGCTGCAAACGCCGACTGCTCCGACCTTGTTCTCGAATTTGAAGCATCCCTTCGGTCGAAGGCCTCAGCAACGTCCAGGCGAGGGACAGACAAGCAAGCAAATGCTGACACGGCGCCGGCAGAAAGAGGCGACAGGCCTGCTTCCCCGTCATCGTATCACCAGCCCTCTTCTCCAAGAGTGGAGATCGATTCAGCCAGTGGCGATCCGGGCGAGCGACATTTCGAAGTCGAGAAGCTACTCGGAAAGCGTCGATGGGAAGGCGAGACAGAGTATCTGGTACGATGGAAGGGGCTGTCTGCAGAGGACGACTCGTGGGAGAGAGGTCTTATGGCGAACTGCCCAGACCTGATCAAAGAGTTCGAAGGTGCAGCAAATGCCTTGCAGCGTCACGACGCCAGCTCCAGTTCCAAGTCTAGCGATACTCGCCGGTTTCAATCGAGCGCAGAAGATGAATCAAAGGAGGACTTGTCCGTGGCTGTTATAAGATGTTCACCCACCCAAAAACCATCTGAGGGAAAGGATGCCCCCACAGTGTGGTCGGCAAGCGCAAAGGCCCCCAGCAAGTCAACAAATGAGAGGTCCGCCTCCGCAACTCGGGCGGCCAGAACAAAGTCTATCGACTGTCTTGGCCGATCGTTGATCGGACTGAAGGTGGCTTTCATTCCAGCATCCGAGAGCTGGGTGAAATCGAAGGATTACAAGGACGTGGGCTCGACGAACTTGGTTGGGATCGTTCGCGACTACAAGTACGCCAAGAAGGCCGGGAAGTATGAGATACGGTGGATGAACTCCTATTATCAGGCCGTCGTTGCTAAAGTCGACTTGGCCACAGTCAGAAGAGGACGCGCAAACTACATGAGACTCAAGAGCGAAGAGAACGCCCCCCCCCCCCCCGCTGGACGCACCTGCTGAAGTCAACGAAAATGAATGCCATCCAGATTGCAGACGATCTCGAGGACCTGGTCGATTACGAAGTCTCCTTATGTCAGGAGGTCCCAACAACCCTTGCGGACGTGGAGCGCGTCTTGGACGTCACTTTTGATCCAGATCGAGTACGACGTCAACCCAACAACTTATTCGCGCATTCGGACGGCTCGACAGTGACCAGGATGAAACCAAGCATGAAGTATATCTTCCAGCACTCTGCAAGCGCCAGTTTCTTTGCCTACATACCGGTTTCATTTTGGCGGCAAGTCCTGGTAGAAACCAATGCACAGCTTGAGGACGAGATGAAAACAAAACGAGCGGAAGCAACTTCACAATCTCCAAGAATAACCAAAGTGTGGTCGATTGCTCCATTTTCGATGGATGAGCTGATGAAATTTCTCGGGATACTATGGTTTATGACCATGGTAGACAAGGGGGAGTACGCGAACGACTGGGAGAACAGGTTGAAGATGCGATCTTCGATGCCCCCCGTGCTTCTCTCGACTCGGTCATGACTCTTCGGCGTTTTCGAGACCTCCGCTCCGTGTTTTCTTGTTGAAGTTTTAGCAGCGTGACCTTACCTGACCTTCAAAGCGACTCGGCCGCTCGTATTCGACCGCTTCTCAACATCCTGAAGCTCACATCTACCAAGTACGTCGAAGTTGGCAGAGATATTGCGGTCGACGAGGCGACAATTGCTGCCCGATCAAAGTATGCGCGCCACCTCATCGCTTTCAATCCGCGCAAGCCGACGGGGAAGTATCACTTCAAGCTCTACATGACATGCTGTTCTACAACGTGGATTGCGATCAGCTTCCGGCTCCACTGTCAATCGACGTTCGGCGACAGGGCGAAAGGAGTGCACCCGCCTGACAACATTGAGTCGTTCGAGAAGGAGATCGAGGCCACTTCGGCGACCAGGCAGATCGTTCTTGAAGTCACGTGGCCGTTCCATGGTTCAGGGAGGATCGTGAACTGCGACAACTTCTATACCTCAGTTCAACTGTTGCAAGCTCTTCGCCTCAAGGGGCTTTTCTGCCGTGGCACAATCAAGAGATCAAGCAAGCACTTCCCGCGGCATGTAATTCTTGGCAACCCGAACACCGCATACAAGAACGCAAACAAGTCGAAGTCGAAGAAAAGTGCTAGGCTTAGCGAAGCCGATGCCGAAGACGCTGAAGACGAGGCTGATGAAGAGCTGGAAGAGTCAAATGAGGTCGACGAGGACGATCCAAATCAATCAAATTTACTTGTTCATCCTCCAGAACCAATTCCAGACGGCGAAACTCCAGTTCAGTCGAGTTTCGCGCAGAGCACGCATGTCAGTACGGAAGTCCGACGGGGTGACATCCTCCAGGCTGTATCAGCCGAGCATCAAATGCTCGCTGCGTCTTGGTGCGATGGAAACATCGTAACGATCTTGTCGAATGCTGACGCATCGACAATCAGTGGTGTGACGCGACTTGTACAAGCCCGGGAGGTTGACGTACCTGCACCGACATGTATCAAGGAGTACAAGAAGAACATGCAAGGCGTGGATCGAAATGATCAGTTCAGAGCACGGTTCTCAACGGCGAACGGACACTCATTCAAAACATGGCACAAGAAGCTAGCTTTTGCGATCATTGACATCGCTCGAGTGAACGCATTCCTCACGCAAAGACTCACGCTCAAAGACACCCGCCCCGAGCGAGATTCTCACCGGACTTTCATGATCGAGTTGATCCAAGAGCTGTTCAACGGGAAATGGAAGGATGCGCCTGGCGACGACAGCATGCTCTACGATGATGATGACGTTGACAGCTGTGGAGGTGGTCACTTGAACCATTCTCCATCCTCGATCGCCACGTCCCCGACGAATTTGTCTCCCAGCTCCAGACCTTTCACTGGAATCGCGACCTGTCATGACCTCGATTCGTCGCAAATCTTTGAGAAGAAACGCCGCAAACGCATGTGCCTCATTTGCCGGTTTCAAGGAAGACGTGATACCATAACCACCGTTCACTGCCTAGAGCACAAGGTCTCGCTTTGCAAGCGCAGCTACGCGGCTACGAACTCCTTCGGCTGCCAGAATGCGGAATGGTCGTGTTGGGACAAGTTCCACTTGTGGTACCTGCCGAGAAACGTCTTTTCCACGACTGGGAGCGTCAATCGATCCTCACAAGTCTACATGGAGAAGAAGAACGCGGAAATGGAAGTCGAGGTAGAAGAAGAAACGCGCGATGTTCATAGAACACTTTCGTTTGATCCGCCAACGACAAAGATGCCACCAACACCAGCGGTGTCAGTCGCGCTATCTACACCATCATGGTCGCATACTCCGACACCATCAATCGAATTCTAACGTGCACCATTTGTTCATACCTCTTGCCTTCTCACATGCTCGCGTCTAGTTCCAATGACAATGTCTCACGATGACGATGATGGATTCAATGACTGCAATCGTGATAGAATCAGATCATGGTCTATCGTTTACGGTGATTGGATGATTCCATGGTATCAGATGCAGTGTGCACGTGTCACAGGTTGTCATGTTATTTATCTACGGCTTTGACACAAGCGATTGTAGATCGTACCGAGGGTGACTTCATCCGCTCGCGACGGAACAACGTCGTACAGTTGCTTCAGCAACGCGCCAAATGCAGCCACAAAGATCTTGTCGCCATCGGCCACTGACAGCGACGACACTCGTTCGGAGCAGGTGTGAAGGCCTTCGTCTCGTGCGATACGCTCCACTGCAGCCATCACCACCTTGGCTCGTGAATGCCGCATGCGGTGCTTGGGCTGGATGTCGTGCTTCGCGCTTAGTTGTCTATATGGTCGAATGCCTGTGCTTCGATCACCAAAGTGCCACAGATTCCACATTGCCTTCACTGTCGTCCCGGTTGGAAACTCCCACAGCGGTGGGACACAGTGCATGATCTGGCCATCGTTCCAATCCCAGCTCGTCCAAGCTGGCTCAGAGTGCGACGCAGTGTTGTTGGACCCCGTAGGTAGCGGAAGTGATGCAGCCACAGACCGTTGTATCTCGTCGATGATGCGGCGATGCAGGCTGTCGATCTTGCTATCCAGATCGCGCACTGTCACTGGTGCGACACCGTTGACCACAAAGTCAGCCTTCAGTTCACGTATAACTTGAGCCGCCACTTCGGTCGGCAACGTGGTCGACAGCTTGGTGTCGAGGGCGTCTAGCTTGCCCTTCACGATACTCAGCTCGGTTGTCAGCTCGTTCACGTGCTTAGCGATCGCTAGATGTGGAGGAATCCCTGTCGCCTTCAGCCCCGTTGCAGTACAGTTGCCAGTGACTAGAATCGGTGCTCCTCGAAGCAGATGGATGAGCGGGTTAGCTGCGAACACGCGCGCGCTGAACACAGGATGATTGGGGTCAAGTTCGGCTCGCAAAAATGCCTCGTGGTGTATAATCGATGCCAGTAGAAACGGGAACGCTGCTTGCATACCTCGTGGATAGTGTTCATAACCAGCGACGACGTGGTTCCAGTAGTCTTGACTCAACTCTTTGCGAACACCAGGAGCGAAGTGCGGTGGCAACACGCCGAAACGATCCGAGTCAAAGGGTAAGCCTGCAATCATTCGCCCGCACAGCTGGTCTGCGCCTTCTGCGAAGTGTATATACCGGTCTTTCAGTTTGCCGAGACTCTGACCCATCCTTAGGTACACAGCTACTGGACTCGGCCCACCAACTTGCCCAAGCGCATACGTGCTGCTTCCTTTCCGTAAGCTGTGCGTGCCGATGTCTTCACCATCACATCCCTGTATTTGAAGCTCGTTCTCGTCTAGACTGGCCACCAACCGGCGCAGCACGCGCCCGAACCGATTCTTGTTGTCGGTGCCGACGAAGAGCTGCTGCCTGCTTCGATCTGATCGCTCCGGATAGCTGAACAAGAGTACTGCGAGCGCAAGTATGGGACACGTTGCTGGCTCGTACGGGTTTGCGTAGACATGCTTGCCGAACTTGTCGGCACCAGTTTGGTCTGCCTTGTGGCCTTGCTCTTCTACAACGAGACAGTCTTCAGCCCACTCGATATGTTGCAGCATGATCGTATCGATCGAGTCTGAGCGACTCATGAGGTTCCACATGAGCACGAAGTAGCTCCACATGAACACCGTTGTAGCCCACGACTGGCCCTTCTTGTCTGGCTTGTCCTTCATCAGCTTCACAGCCAGCATCACGTACCCACTAGACTTCAAGTGGCGCTTGCCTTCAGTGACTTTCATAAGTCCGCGCTTCTTCAGGTTGTTGATCTGCCTCTCGTAGCCTTCAAGCACGTGGCTCAGCTCCATGTCGAGCTGCGGGTCGAGCGTCAGCAGCCGAGAGCGGTACTGGTCAACAAGCGCGCTGCGGTAGCTCTCGACACACGACACAGACATCGGCGCCTTGCCCAGATCATCAGCATGCACGTTCGCCTTGTCGCACGCGTCGGCGGCACCGCACAAGTGCCCAAAGAAAGCGAGGACAGCGTCTTTGGTGACTGGTACCACCAGCCCCAAGCTCTGAGAGTCCACTGCATTCGGGTAGTGCTGCGCCAGCCACTTCGTCATGATACTGATCTTCGAGTTGTAGGTCTTCGTAGTGCTTGGGTTCGTGCGTTTGGCTCTCAACGCTTGCACGATTGCAGCGGGGTCAGAGCTGCTGTCCGTGCTGGTCTTTCGCTTGCTGGATCGGGACATGCTTGTCGTGGACGGTCCAGCTTTGACCGTGATGTGGCACTATCATGGTTGACGCAAATGCCACGTGTCCCTTCCCGACCATACTTTAATCCAGTGTGCTCCCCAAACGTCACCCTACATTCACGGCAACCATGATGGTTCTGTATCACACGACTGTTCTGAAAGATCACGCTAATATCAAGGTCGCAGCGGATGGGTATGTTTTCCTCGCCTATGCGGCTCTCGTCTGTGAGCGTAGAATATCCTCGCTTAGCTGGACAAAGTCGGTACCGGTAGCTGTCTATGTGCACGGTGCAGGGTGATGACTGTCTGAGATCCAGAAACTTTCACGTGGTGGGCGTTGCTTTCGTGGATCACTACCGTTGCTTTCAGGTTGTGTGTGTTCGATTCACCATCCCCTCATGTTGCTTTCGCTGTCAAGCGAAACATTTCAGCTAAAAATCGTACTTATCTGCAGTATTTTGCATTCGAGGGATCACGCATCCATCACTTTCCTGTAGAACCCCAACCCTGTATTAATTTAGATTGGCCAGTCTAAAACACGGTCTGTTGTGATGGTACATAAACGTCGAACGTGTAAAATATACACGTTCTGGGGGGTCAACTTCACCCACATTTGAAAAAGGACCAGAACGTGTATATTTTACACGTTCCGAGGGTTTCTCATAAGCTGGTATGTTTGAACCCCTCAGAACGTGTAAATTTTACACGTTTTACAAAACCCGTCATTGAAGTTTCGCAAAAACCCCAACAAAACCTCAAAACCTCTCAAGGTTAAATAGCAATAACCTCGAAACTTATTTGCAATTTGCGAGGTTTTATTACAAAAGGCGGAAGGTTTGCGGGAAACTCCACCTGTCGCAATTCCAGAACGTGTAAAATTTACACGATCTGGAAATTTTGACTTGATTAAAGTATCCATACAATCCCTGTTTGCACGGAGGTGATTGGGAAAGGGTTAACGTCACCTCCTGTTGGTGACGGCGAGCCTTGGTCTTGACGTTCCTCGCCGAGTCTTGGGGCTTGCTTGCGAACTTGACGGTGAAAATGGAAGTCCATTACCATAGCTGTCACCAGCTTCCTTAACTACGAATCTACCGCTAGGTTCGGCTGACTAAGTTCGGGACCGGCTCTAAACCGGCTCCTTGCCGACTCTATCACCCACTATCTCTGCTGAACTCCTGGTCCGACTCCACCCATCTGACACTGATTACGCCCCTCACAATTGGACAAGGCACAGACTCGGGTCGGGTCTGATCGGCAGCCCTTTTAGCCAATCGGCTAGAAGGATCAGACATACCGGTTTCGACCGGCTGTACCGTTGGTACCGGTACAGAACGGTCGCCACCGCCCACAAACGTACTAATATCCGTTAGTCTGCGTCGATCCTCAACATTTAGGTTGTTCCAGAGCGCAGTGTCGGCTCGTGGGTCGTCTCCGCCTGTCCCAGTGCCAGCCACTTCACCACAGCGCCCCTCTCGACGTGAGCTCGGTCCCAGACTGACGAGAGTATGAGACTGTCGGCTGGCGTCACCACCTTCAGTTGAACCTTGGGCTTTCAGCCGGTCCTCCTCCATCACTTCCTTCATATGCCTTCGGGTGGGAGGAGATACTTCGTTGGTGCTCACTATCCAAGAGCGTCATCTCCGGTACGACCCGTCGTGTCCGCATGCGTTGTCTCTTAGGTGTTCACGGTCCTCCCGTCGATCCTGTGGCGGCTGCTCGTGAACGCGCGGGCAGCTTTGCCCGCGCGCAACTCGCACTGACGGCAAGCCAGCTATCCGCCGCGATTGACGAGCCTGCGTGCCGACCTCTCCGCTTTGAACATGCATGGCCTCAATGCTCTCCTCTAGCGGATTCTCGGCACCTTGTCGTCTTCTGCGGATTGCGAGCGACTACTTTCCTCGATGTCTTCCAACTCCCCCCCCCCCCCCCCCCCCCCCCCCCCCGATTCCGAGCTTGATTCGCTCCGGCGGCGAGTACGGGAGTACGAGCGGGAGGCGATTGAGCTGCGTGGCCAGGCCGAGCAACTCTGGGAGCCCGAGAAGTCGAAGGTTCGTGGAAAGATCCACGCCGTACGCCGGGCCGCCACCCAGTTGACTTCTAATCTTCCTCACCGCAGACGACCGCCCTCGATCTTTTGGATGCTGCCAGCCGAAAATCGATACAAGACGCGGGTAAAAAAACTCGACCGCACGTCGGCAGAGCTGAAAAAGGCTCGCGAGGAGCTCAAGATAGTTGCTGGTCGCGAGGAGGCTTGGGAACGAGAGATCGAGGACCTCGAGAAGACGCACCGTGATTGACTAGCCGACCTGAACGTTAAGCTCGCGCGGGCGCGAAAAGCCGAGGACTCGATCCGACACATGGGTGGCGAGGGCTGCCTTCGAGAGGCCACCCAACAACTGGCGCGCTACCGAGCCTTAGGGGCTCGCGAGGAACTTAAGCGCCGGACGGCCTTCGATCAAGCGATGGTCCAAGCCCTGTCGGCCATGCTATCTCAGAGCCGCGAGACGACCGTCCACTACGAGGAGTGTCTTGGACCACTCACGTTGGCTGCTTCTCGCCAACTCGCGGCGGCCGATACCATCATTCAAGGTCTTAGCCATGCTCGCAGCGAAGCCGATCCTTCGCTTCCCGTGGTGTACCTTTGCCCCATGATTTTTGCCATGCGTCGAGTAGGCACGATGGACCCCAACAGTTATTCGATTTCGGGTAAAGATCCTTTGACCGAGCTCTCGGGTGATGTAGCGAGCGATCGCGCCGAGTTGTACCGCCGTCTCACGCATTTAGTTGAGGAGGTGAACAAGTACCAGCCGGAGGGTGGGGTCACCAGCCTCGTCGAGAAGATGAGGCTCTCACCCGGGCTTCTCTGTTACGACAATACTTTCGAATGGCTCGAGCGTGGAGGTGGCGAGGCCGAGGCTGCGTCCACTGGAGACGACTCCCTAGGGGAATCGAAGCGCGGCTACGGCCATTTCACCGGGCCGATTCCGCATCCGCAAAGAGCACGTCCAAGAAGAAACGTGGTGTCGATAATGCGTCTCTTGATTCAGCAAAACGATCCCGCTCGGTAGAGCCCGCCGTAGTTGACTTAACCAGAGGTCGGTCGCCCGTGCTTTTGAAGAGCAAGATGCGGCCTGGCCGTTCGCAAGCCGACCCACAAGTCCAGCGTGCTTCTTGGATTAATCGGTGCGGTACGTGGCCTGCGATACATGAGAACGTGCGTATCGACAAGAACCTCTAAATCAATCAGATGGGGTTTATACGTTTCGGTTTCGGGGGGGGGGGGGGGGGGGGGGGGGGGGGGGGGCATGCGTCATCGGATCGGGACCTTCACACCGCCGGACGGGAGACCTCCCGCGTTCGCTCAACTGTACTTTCTTGATGCGGAGCTTGAAGAGCGAGCGCGACTGCAAATGTCCGCCATGAATGGTCTGGATCGTGGCATCGTTGGGATGCTTGAGGCGGTACTTCAAGAGTTAAACAGCTGTGCACGTTTATTCAAGTCAGCTATATAATGGGTTGTCCACTCGACTACAGCATTCGGTTAGTGGATGTCGAAGGTGCCGACCCGCGTCGATACAACGCCCCTGTTGTCCCTGAAGTTGCTAGGATCATGGTTGATAGAGGTAGTGCCACCCGTTCGCGTGACATTGTGTGCACTATCGAGGTTGCGGGGGCTTACAGCGAATATACGAGACGAGGTCCGTTGTATGACATCCTGCAGTATCCCTTGATTTTGCTCCGTGGTGAGCATGGTTGGAGTCCGGAAGTGAGGTACAGCAGGCCGACAGTGCGCTCGCGGCCCGCGTGCGAGAGGGATGCTGAATCATCAAGTGCCTGAGTGTGCGTCTGGGATCGGCGCTCTAAGAATTGAACAAGAAGGCAACGTGGTTCCCAGACAAAGGTCGAGCGCATGGTTGCTGTTCCACCTTCAGACGTAGAGCGCTACTATCTACGCCTGCTTCTCTGTTACATCCGCGGACGGGTTTCCTTCGAAGCCATACGGACAATTGACGGTATATTGTAAACAAGGTACAAGGAGGCGGCTGCAGCAGCTGGATTGGTCGACAGCGACGAGGAATCTGACAAAGTCTACGCGAAGCCACCTTATACCAGATACCCAGGCAGCTGCGGAACCTATTTGCCACGATTTTGGTCTACTGTCATCCAATCGACGCTAGGGCACTGTGGGATACTCATCTCCCTGCGATGGCTGAAGATATCATGCGGGCTTTTGGAATTCAAACACCTACGGAAATGGTTGTGTTTCAAGTTCTCAAGGGCATGAACAGATGCCTTCAGAGCTATTCACGGGACCTTTCAGAGTTCGAGGATCTCCCACAACTTGAGGACTTAGCTCATCTGCAATCAGAAGCTCCGCAGCACAACCTTCTCATCCAACGGGAGACCTCCTACGACCCTGAAGTGCTCACTGAAAGACTCTCCACTTTGGATGCAATGACGGAAGAGCAACATAGTGTATATGAAGAGGTCATCTACGCAGTTGACAACCCGAAACATCCATCCCGGCTTTCATCTTTGATGGCCCTGGCGACACAGGGAAGTCGTTCTTGATGGTGAAGATCCTTGCGAAGGTTCGCGTCAGCGGAGGTGTCGCGCTAGCGGTGGCATCAAGCGGGATTGCTGCACAACTCTTACAGGAGGTCGCACTACGCACTCGAGGTTTAAGATCAAACTAGACGTTGACGAGACGTCGACATGCACCATTCCGCTCAACTCTCAGCTTGCGGATCTCATTCGAACATGCAAAATAATTGTGTGGGACAAGGCACCAATGATGAACCGACACGCGCTCGAGTCAGTCGAACGTACTCTACAAGCGGTGATTGATGACTCGAGGCTTTTCGGAGGGAAGGTGGTGCTCATGGCGAGCGATTTCCGTCAGATTCTTCCTGTCGTGCCGCGGTCAAATGATGCACAGATAATGCCACGTGTATAAAGAAGTCACCCATCCGGCACTTTGTGGAAACGCGCCGTCTGACAGCAACATGCGCTTACGACATCGGTCCGCAGAAGAGACCGGTGACGTTGAAGAGTTCTCTGACTACGTGAAGATTGGTAACGGCAGACATGACACTGATCCTGATCTGACCCCAGATTACGCACTAATTCCTTCAGACTTGCTCATACCGCCAGCTGATGAAAGCATGCGTGATATCATCTCAACCTTCAAACTCAACGTCAGGCGCGTGGTCGACTACATGTATGCAGATATCGGAAGAGACGGATGCAACGAGTTCCAATATCTCAGCGACCGAGCTATCCTCACGCCTCTCAACGTAGATGTGGAAAAGATAAACAGCGACGTCATGCGCCGTCTTCCTGGTGATCACCACGACTACTTATCTATCAGCACGGTGGAGTGTGAACAGGAATTTCAGCGCGACCTCAACCCTGTCGAATTTCTCAACACCATAACCGTGAGTGGTCTTCCAACCCACCGGCTACGCCTCAAAGTCGGTGCCTCGGTGTTGGTGATGCGTAACCTCAATCCTGGCAGTGGGCCCTGCAATGGTACCCGTCTGATTATCCGTCATCTTGCTCCTCACTGCATCCACGCAACGATAATGAATGGAACATTCAAGGGTCAGCCTGCACTTATCCCACGCATCAGCTTGGTCAGCAAAGAGATTGGTCTGCCGTTCCAGATCCGCCGCAAGCAGTTCCCAGTTCAATTCGCCTTCGCAATGACGATCAACAAAGCTCAAGGACAGCCCATCCCCAAGCTTGCCATTTATCTGCCTCAGCCTGTGTTCTCCCATGGGCAGCTCTACGTCGCGTTGTCAAGAGTCACATCACGGTCCAATTTCCGGTTGCTTATTGTGGGAGCAGAGCAACCGACGGGTGTTGCGGGGCCTTCATACACCAGAAACATTGTACACAGGGAACTGATTCAATAAATATGTTCTGATTTGCACATTATGTTACACTTCCAAAACAAATTTATGCAAAATCGCATTTTATATGAAAACACAAAAAAAGATGTCACTCTTCCGTTCGAGTCCCCATTTCCAAAATGGATCCACCGAAGAAGCGGTGCAAAATCGGATTTTATATTAAAACACAAAAAAAGATGTCACTCTTCCGTTCGAGTCGCCATTTCCAAAATGGATCCACCGAAGAAGCGGTTAAGGACAGATGTCGCGCGGCTCCTAAAGACAGGTAAGGACAGGAGTATAGTGGATAAGTGGAATGGAATAAAGCCCGGTGTACTTGCTGCGGGGGATTTCTATACCAACTATCTCACGTACCCTACCAAGGCCTCTGCATACTCAAACGGAGCACCAAATTGGGTGAATGCGCGGGCCGCGTTTCGCGAGAACTGGCAAAGTCGAGGCGACCAGCTTTGGCGCTTCTTTTTTTGGACGTGGAAACCCGGTCTCCCAAAGGATCACCCCAACGTGTGCCACGCGCGTGCTGTATTCGCATGCACGAAACGGAAAATTGTCATCACCTACGAACCTCGAGAGCCCATACCAGCTGACGCGCCTGTCGCTGAGCGGCGACACTATAACCGAGCTCACGCTCAGTTTTTAAACCAATTCAGCAACGGGTACCGGTTCTTCACCGTCTTTGGTTCTAAGAAGAGAACATACGACTGCTAGAAAAGGTGCATTCGTTTTGGAATGTGCTGCATGCCGAAAATTCTTTGCGACGTCTACAAAGGTCAGTCTCTCGGTGTCCAAGACATCAAATGTGAAGAGAAGGGATGTTGTCTCAAGGTTACCGGTATGCTTCAATTCTATCGCCGTAAATAAATATAATTTTGATTTTTTTCGTAAAATATCAGTTACAACCCAAAATTTACGTTGACTGTGGAATGGCCCGTGTAACACGGGCCACGAGTCTACTCGTTCCCGGAAACACGTCTGAAGTGCCACTTGAATCACTACCTTGCCAACGCCTGAGGCGACATCCGCGAAGACATCACTTGGTGTAATCCCTCCAAACCCAGTGATGAGAGCAGTCACCACAACACAACTCAGTTCTCCGGCATTGAGTGCAGACCTCCCTCGAGGTTGATGAACGTCGTGGTTCGTGACTGTCGCGAGCATTTGTTCGACGAAAAAGTAAACTTCTGATTCCGAGAGTGGTTCAAGGTGCGCTGATGTGCTAACTGGTTCATCACTCTGATCTGAAATCAACGTTTGACTCCCAGCGGATAGACAAAGATCGAATTGAATGAGCAAGGAAGGAGTAGCTGAATCTGGTTTAGGCCGAGCATGAATTTTCAGCTTCTTCAACCTTGGAGTCAAAGCCCCATCCTCGTGATTGATATTCCAGTTCAACTCACGCTCAACGTCGCCTTGAGTTGGCTTAGATTCTCCGGAATCCAAGAACCAGTGAACGCGCTCTCACCACCATCATCCAGTTGGAACGGCAGGTACGCTGAACTGAACGTTGGTAGGAAACGGCTTATGATGTCTCTTCTTGTGTTGAACTAAAGCGTTTCTGTTGTTGAAGGGAGTGTGGGAGCACATATCGCACTGGGTTGCGACTTGGTTTCTTGCCTCGCGCTTATTCCGACTTGTGTCTGTGTCTGGGTGACACTTGCAAAACACCAAGTGATCAAGTACATTTTTCCACTGCGTTCCACGGTACGTGCAAGAACCTTTATAACCTGGGTCGAATGATCTTGGAACTCCGCGTATGTCTCCGAGCTGCTGGTCGTTCTTGTAGGGGCACAAGTATCGAATCGGATGAAACGCGTTGACTTCGACTGCTGCTTCCGGCGCAAAGCACACAACATGAATTATCGCCGCGGACGTCTTCTCGACTGCGTAGCCAAGATTGCATTGGAGTGTAATACAACCCCATCATCTAGCTCTAGTCGAATCTTCTTTGGCACCGGTTTGATAAGCTCACTCACGTTCGAGACACTCATGCCAACGTGACCCTTCACACACAGAAGCGCACTCATGGCGAGAGCGTTCGGTGGTGCAATGTCATGAGTAACACTGGTCTTGATGGAAGCATGCAACATGCCAACGCGTAGATATCACACAAGAATGTCCGCTACGAACGAGTGCATGGTCTATACAAATCTCAAGTGAGAACGGTGGCAACGTAAGGGTTAAGCAGTGAGTAGTGTTTATGTTTGTTTAGTTTTTGACGAGACAGGCCAAAAACACCCTAAAATACCATTCTATCGTCATTAAAGGCCTTCACTATGAAAATTGGTCTATACAAATCTCAAGTGAAAACGGTGGTAACAAAAGGGTTAAACTCTGTCTTTGGAGAGAGCTTGATGAACTTCCAGTGCACCGACTTTCGCTGCTGGCGCATTACGTGGAGGTTGGTTGATGGCTCAGCGAGGGGTTCTTGATCTTCTATGGCCATTTGAAAAGCAAAATTAGCACTCCAGCCTTGCGCCAAAAAAAGGATTGTCGAATGGGATTGATAGGAGGGACGTCTGATCTTTCCTTATAGTAACACTGAGTAAGAGAAAGGCTTACACCTCCCAGGCCGACGAAATTAAGCATAATAAGCATGGTGATTTTAGACGAAGACCAACTCATCATAGGCAACATCTTACTCAATCAGCAAGGTATTGATGTGGATACACAGCTTGAGATGCTGGCGGCTCAGACAACGATAGATACGTGTTAGTCTACGGACACCGCGGACAAGCTGCTTGGCGTCCTTGAGAAACTGTTTAGCCTGTTGGATCCCCGCAGACTCAAGCTCAACTCCAGCGAGTCCGAGCTGTTCCTAACAGAAGTTAAATGGTGCGGACGCATCATGGACGCCAACGGAGTCCGCCATGACTCAGAAAGAATTGGTGGTCTGTGCAACATACCGATACCAGCAACAGCAGCAGATTTGCAAGAATTGCGCAAGCGACTGGATGCGCGAACGCTTACCGGACTATGCAAGACTTGTTGGCTGCTCGATCAAGCACTGTGCGGATCTAAGAAGACAAAAGAGCGGCAGCAGGGATTGCAGTCGTTCTCAACGACAATGAGTGCAAGTGTCTTAACGAGACCAAAAGAATTGCTGTGGCGAGCAGCAACCTTGCATACCCAGACCCTTCCAAACCAATTTCGTCCTCGCTGATTCATTGGATGATGAATGGGGTCTGGTGGTGACTCAGATTGATGAATGGCGCGATGATATACCAATTGCAAACCAACGACACGAACTTCTAGTGTACATAGACGGCACTTTCCTGGGATCTGAGCTGAACTGGACTGTGATAGAAAAGAGGCCCACCCCATCGCATCCGCATGTGACAAGCTCGAATACCTCCTCCTCAGACCCAGGAACGTACGGACAGACCTGCTTTCTCGATGGGGGGGAAAGGGGACGTCTGCGACGTACAGGACAAGACGAATACCCTAAAGATAAAATAACAAGGACGATGAAGAAACTCACATCAACCAGCCGATGGAGCCACGACTACTGGATAGTGAAGGATGTATCTGGCCGACGCTCGCCGAGATTCGGAAAGTGCAAGGGCGGTCACAGTCCCTACATTGCTCTCAGATAAGTGATGACGGGCTGGTTACCATCAACGGAAAAACTTTGGCTACCACCTGAAGAATCGGAAATGATATTACAGATCATGATTATAGCACACTGCGGATCAAATGGACACCGAGCGTTGCTGGTCATGGAGAACCATCTGATACGAGTATCCTACGTTACGAGCCCTCGAAAGTTGATCGAACAATTCTGTCGATAGTGCCTACTGTGTCTCCATGTCAAAAGCGGGAAAATTATCCCTCGCCTATGGTCAGAGAAATTCCTTTGCGCGACTCGAAACAAGGCTTTGCACTGGGACTTCGTATACCTCGGAGAATCGTTCGATCAACACAAGTACATGCTCGTGCTTAAAAACGAAGCACCCCACTTCACCTTGTGACGAACCACGATCAGAAGTGGCTATCCAAGCCATGCTCGATTGCCACAGCCGGTTTGGCTCACCAGAAGTATGAATTAGTGATCAGGGTCCCACTTCAAGAACCAGGCGCTAGCTGAACTGAACAGACGACTAATGATCACCTGCCCCTGGAAGAACGGCGCAGTAGAGCGGGTGAAGAGAGACGTGGTACAAGTGACTAAGGCTCTCATCTGGGAATTCAAGATCATCAAAAAGGACTGGAGCACAACGTGGTCCCACTGATCCAATCCAGTATCAACCATTCCCCGATGGCCTCGCTTGCACACCATGCACCGGTGGAAGTGTTCACAGGGCTTGAGTGCTCATCCCGCTCACGCGACGGTGAGGCAGTCCTCAGACGGAACATGGAAAACACCGAGAACTTGGAAAGGCTACGCAACAGGTGATGCACAACAAAGGAAAGGCCAGATAGACAGGAATAAGAACGGGAGCAACCACGCGGCTCAAGGGGAGTTCTCAGTGGTTGATTACGTCCCCCGCTCCCGCGTCGAAGAGAACAAGCACATGCAAAAACAACTGATCACGTGAGTGGGACCGTATAGAGTAATCAAAGCAGAGGAATACCACTTCGTGCTCCAAAATCTCATTAGTGGAGACGTGCTGGATGTCCACCCGTCTAGAGTGAATTTCTATGCGGACAAAGACACTAATGTTTCGACAAAGCTACTGGAACAGGTTCCTGCACAAGAGATGAAGATGGCCGTCAGAGACATCGTCGGACATCGCTACAACGAAGCGAAAAGAGGCAACGAAGTCAAAGTTAGCTGGCGTGGACTCGAGGCCATCGAGGACTCGTGAAAGGACCTGACGGAAATCAAGAAGGATGTCCCCAAACTACATCGACGGGGCATCAGATTATCAACTGAAAGCGAAGTTCGGTGCATAGTCAGTCCAACTTCGACGAGGTCAACTTGTTAAAACAATGGAGAATTTTCATTTTACGGCCGTATTTTTGAAATAATAGCAAAACGGAGCCGTCCGATTCCTCATTTAGCAACCTGCAACTGGTTGCTGAATGAAGAATCGGACGGCTCCGTTTGGTAGATGCAACCAAACCTGGAGAGTCGTGCTATCCACGTACCATTGATAGTTTTTGTACCATGTATACTTCCATACCCAAGGAACAAACCAAAGCCCGTAAACCCGTTTGACCGTATGCACAACGCTTACTCAACTCAACTCAGCTCGTACCACCACCGACGTCTCAGCCACCACTATTACAGCCGTCGGGCGACGATGCAACTGTCGCAGACAGCGCGACAGTACCATAAAGTCGGTATATATGGTACAATGTACCAGTGAGTTGGGAAGTCTCCAAAAAGCAATGCTGGAGGAGGGTCCACGAGATAAGATCAGCATCGCTTCTGACCGGGCAGGATCCCAGAAGATACGATCTAAGATAAAGATAGAGTAACGTATTGGACCAGTATAGTGGACGATCCGGAGCAAAGAGAGAAAAATTTTCTTCCAATCGAAAATCTTAGAAATGTGGCACAGCTCGATATTTGGTAAAAACTCTGAATGACAGTGAACCCAACAACACCGATCATTTCGTTCAAGCTTCTACCCGAGACGAAAGACCATGAATTTTGGTGCGGACCAGTTTAGTGCACACTCATTACACCGGGATCTGCCGCAGCAATTCCTTCGTCACAAGCTTTCGAGCTATATCTACAGTCAAACGCTTCTTTGCAGCTCGTTTGGTACCGTTTGCAGGGTCGTGTCGTGTGGCAGAATCAAAAACGGGCACCTGGCGTACGTAGGCTCGCCCTTGAGTCACCGACGGCAACAATATTCTCAAGAAAGGGGTGGATCTTGCGTGCTTCAAACACTCGCTTCAGACCCGGATATCACAACTTCTTTGAAGCGGAGACCCGGAACTCTGACACGACACTACAACTAGACCCTCACAAGTCTAGAGGCAGCGAGAAAGAACGGCTTGGAGACGATGGAGCTCCTGGAGAACTCCTACGGGGAACTTGGCCAAAACCACCCGGCCCTCGGCCAGACTGATCACTTCGAAACTATTAGTAACTTCCTCGAGATACTGACGGCTACTATTGAGGGGGAATCAGGGGGCTTCTGCGAGAAGGGGGAAAAATTCTGGACTTACTCCCACGGAATTAGCGGCGGAGGATCGCCCCCTCTTCCGTGGGTTATTGGGTGGCAAGCACCCATTCCTACCTACTGAAATCTGTCAAATATATGGTTCCTACTACTACTGTTTTTATGTGAGGTTTCTGAATAAAGAGAAATGCGATACCGAATCTGGAATACGGAATCTTGACTTGGGCGCCAGACTGTTCACTTCGTCTTGATTTGGGTACTAAGGGTACGCCAGACTGATCAATTCCTTGGGACTTGGTCGTGCACACCTTCACCTGTCTGGTCACCTAGTGCTCGCAGAAACTCATGTCCACGGAATCGGGACGCTATACTACAGTCGGGAGGCAGCGCGAGGACTTTCTCACGGATTTCAACCTACTTTCGCGTGAGCCATGCGGCCGTGCCCAGATCTCCACGTCCACCACCACTCACCGACAGCTTCAGACGGTTCTTCATGTGCAAGAGACTGGGTGGACATATCCCGGTGGTCGAAAAGCCGTTCACAGCGCTGTTTGGACAGTCGATGATGGTTTTTTGGTACGCTGAGGAGCCGACGACGATGGCGTCACGTTTGCTTATACTACACCCGTCCGTGCACGCCAACAAACGCTCAAACCCGTCACGAACGTTGGCTTTAAAGGCCCGAACCACAACTACGTCGAGAGGTTGGAACAAATGCCTCGCGTTTGCAGGGAGCGCCACCAGCAAGATCTTCATCTCGATGCACAACTCGACAGACTCTATAAAATTACAATTGAGTTGAAAGTCAGTTTGAATTTGAATATGCGAACATAATGTAGTACCTTGTGTGATGTGGGTCGAGCTGTTATCCAGCACGAGGATGACTGGAAACTCGATGTTGTTGGCGATAAGTTGGCGGTGGAAATGGTGCAGCCACAGCTTGAACACATTTTGGCTGCCGAAGCCCTTGGGGGCTCCAGTCAGGCAGGTGTTTGAGGTGGATATCGCGTCGACGTCTGTCTTGAGAATACGCTTGCCTGGCACGATAGTCATCGGCGCTGGCGCAAATCCCGCCACGCTAATCGCAGCAACAGCCGTCATGTGGAAGTTAGCCTTCATTTCCTTGGTCCACACATTTGGCGACCATCTAATCGCAACGACCGTCTTCCGTGAGTTGTCGGGGGGAAACGATGTCTCATCCATATTGAACATGCATGTGGAACCGATGCGGTGCTCGATCACGAGCTTGTTGAGCATCCCAATCAGCGTATTGACGACTGCATCGACCACGACATGGCGGACGCGCGCAATCGTCTGGGCTCGGCGGTCGGCAAGCTCTGGGTGCCGACCACGAAACCGCTTGTACCAGCCTGAGGTTTGCTGAAAGTGGTGAACCGAATTGACGCGTCGTCGATCCGAACTTTGATCTGGTTGGCCCTACGAAGAATCTCTCGTCGGGTCGGTGGTAGTCCAGCACGCTGCATCGCTGCCACCCACTCCACGATGTCGCGCTCAATCTCGTGTGGAACAACAGGTTTCGTGCCACGACGCTTGCTGAACAAACTACCAGACTCACAAAGCTGTTTCTAGTTCTTGAACAGAGCACGCAAGCTAACAGGCGATGTCACGGCTACGTGGCCGTGGGTCTCGCCGTTGCTGACCCTCTCGAGAGCATCGCGAAGCTCTTGCTTGCTGTAGCGACCGCGAGGATGCCCCATCACGATCCGCAACCGAACTGGGCCAATCCCTGGGCAGCCGCCGGCGCCGCCGACGACAGGAGACGAAGAGGCCGGTAGAAGGTCATCGTGGCTTTAGCGGCGATACTTTCAGGCGACTTGGGAGTTCCAGCTCCCACAACAAGGTGTCGCATTCAGACATACTTCAGTTTTCCGCTCAAAACCCGGAAATTGGTCTCGCTTCCCCAGAGCTAACCCAATGAGGACGACTCTGCGGCGGGCGCTTTTCCAGTAATGCAGCTACTAGCCATGGGAGTCTCGTGTTCATCCACGCGTGGCGATCACGTTGCGCAGACGACGACCGACTATGATCTACTGCTCAAGCGCCCGTTCTTCATGAAGCTGCATGCCAGTGAGTACTCCGGGCTCTCCGAACCCGCCTTGCTGCAGATGCTTCCGGACCTGAGCGCCACCCCACTCTTCTGGGTGAATTTTGGCTTCGCATCAGGAGCGAGATTTGAGTCCCGTCGCGCCCGGCGGTGTACCTACCGCTCGCTCTGGTGACACATATCCTCCACTTTGACGGTGATACGTGCAGCAATTCCGGCGCCGGTGGTAAAGTCCGATACAGATCCCCACCAGGTCAAGTCTGTTGTGGGCCGATGACGTGAAAGACGTGAACCACCACCGATCCGAAGGCAGCTGCCTAGCGGCTGAGCTGGCAAGGCGTGAGGACGATACGGGTCGGGTCGTGCTGGTACGTGTGTGGGCCAACTCCACGAGGCACGTCCGGCAAGGACTGTAAGTAGAGGGAGTCTGCAATTGGCAATGTGCCGGGTAGTTCCAGGAAGCGGCCAACTTCCCTGACAGTGTGTTAGTGAGTTCTTGGACCTATTACAAAGCTAGATTTAGTGTTTTGCTGCGTGCGGCTACCAAGGCTCGTCAAGAAGAAGGATTGCGAAGACAAGTCGGCTCTACGCCATGGTTAGATCGACGACGACTATGAACTCCGAGCGTGTTCTCCGTCCAAGGAGTGGGCGAGGTGGCACGGCGGGAAAAGCGACGTCGGTGTCGTCGAATCGTCAACCAACGACAGTGAGCGGAGCGGAGCGTGGGTCTGGGACTGAGACTGGTGCGGCTGTGCCGATGCATCCACGAGTGGTTGCGCACCAAACGGTGCCACAGCATGTCACCACGTTCATGGACACGCCGTCAAGATGGACTCTGTGTTGCATGAGAATCTGGCTAAGTGGCTGGATCTACGCTCCGAGTATGAACAAGCTGTGAGAGCGAGATGCAAGAACATGGGTGAGGACATGGACTTGATCTTAGAGCATTCACAATGCTGGTTCCCTTACTCTAAATATCCGCGCAATGCGATTGGCTGCTCAATTTTGAAACAAATATTCAATTTGGAGCAGAGCCTCCTGTTGTATCGCTGACTATTCCACAGAGACTTCAACAGAAGCAATGGTCTCAACGTCTTCGACCACTCCCCACTCTTGAATCATTTCATGGACAGCGCTGACGCCGTCAATCAGGTTACGTTACGCTCAACAACCAGAAGCGTTCGGCTGGCTACACGTTGACCGACGGAATCGAACCCGAGTACACCATTTTTGCAAAGCCGCTGAGTGATACACACGGTCCAGCACGAGGAGTACAATGAACGCCAATCGGCGGTATGCAAAGATGTCGAGAGAACGTTCGGAATCCTAAAAAAACCGATACGGAATCCTTGACCGACCGTCTCGGCTGCATTGTATCGCTGATTTAATATCGATTTACCGCGCTTGCGTCATTTTGCACAATGTGCGCATCGATTTTCGTGAAGATCCGCTCTGTATCGAGCTAATGACAACTCACATGCCCCCTCTGGGCGTTTCGAACCCTTTGATCGAGGTAATGTCCAACTCAAGCATCATCATGTGACATGAACGGCACCACGCGTCTAATTACCCGGATGATCTGAGCAAAGCCCTCATGGACAGTTGCCCATAGCGTCGCCCCGTTTTGGTCCGTCCCGACGATGGGATTCTCGCTCGCGCTTCGTTCTCTTCGTCCGTCCAAGTCTTCCCGTGGCCCATGCTGCCTGCGCAATCTCAAGTGCTGGGCAGCGTGCGAATGGGCATGCACGCACCGACACCTTCATGCGATTCTATCCCACAGCGGGATTGAGACCTTTTAGGGTAGCCAATGAAAGTGCTTAGATAGTTAGAGACTGGCCACTCACATTTATATGCGACGTGAGAACATCTCTATTCGAGCCCGTGATAGAGAGTCGCACAGGTCGCAGATTCCAACGTTGGAGAAAGAGACCCTCGATGCGCTGAAATTCTCGACGACGCTCCTCTAATCGCGGTCGAGATAGAGATAGAGGGCCGCGTTGCGATTGCTCTTAGTCCGCGTTCGCAACTCGTTTGATGAAGCGTTCTTCGACACTCTGTGTGAGATCGAGTGGAACATTGATAAGGAGGACTTGACTGAAGCCTTCTTGTGGAACTGGATAAACGTGACGGTGGAGTCGTTTAAGAATGAGACCTGCTGAACATTGACGAACTGTTCGAGAGTGAGCTTCGACGATTACTGGCGTGAAGGCGCAAGTCACGGACTACTTTCACTCCTGCAACAAGATCATTAGTGCCAACGGACTGAGGAGACCCTTCAAGAAGGCGCAGGAGAAGAAGTGTAAGAACTTGATCCAGTGCTTACCTGAACGGATGGCAAAGCGTGTGAAGAACGGGTTGGACTTCCACGACAGTGAATCAAAGTGGAACGTCGCTGCACAAGTTGGTGTATCGTCTGGCGCTTGAGCAGGCGAGAACAGACTTGGAACTCAAGCAGCACAAACGCAGTCTTGAGGACGGGGTGATACGCCAAACTCAAAGAAAAGGAAGACCAACGGCGGCGCCAAATACAACGACAAGAAGTTCGACGGCGGCGGTCGGGGAACAAGATCATCTGACTGTTGTGAAAATGAAGACTGCCGGTGGTAACCAAAGCAAAGGTGGCAACGGTGTTGATTTGGATGGCGTTCTTCACATTGGTGGATGTTACCGTAGCACAAGCTCTCCAACTGCACGCAGCTGAGCGTGTCGGCGAAGGCAAACGTGAGAGTTGCCCAACGCGAAAAACATGACCAGGGAAGGTAACGCGACGCTCCGAAGAATTAGGGAGTGCCTACCATCGAAACAACCGAGTGTGACAGTGAACGGTGAGTTGGAACTTGCGTGCTGTGCCGATAGCGATGCTTGTAAGTCGTGTATCGGTCACAGAGACGTAAACAAGCTGCGTGTGTTGGACGAATCAATAAAGGTGAAGACTCTTCAGCAACCGATTGAGTGGAGTTGGCGGGTGGTCGCACGATCACGATGACTGAGACTGTGTGTGTGCGTTTGTCGTTGAGAACGGCGGCTGTGCCTGTGAGTATCTAGGCGCCAGTGGAGTGTTTGATCGTCGATGGTGGCGGTGAGTTCTTGTTGGGGAAGGACGTGCTGGGTATTGACGTTGACCGGCAGCTGGAGATGTTGGCGGCTCCGTCGAACGATGAAGACGATGACACGCGAGATGAGCCCAAGGTGGGTGGCAGCCACGATGCGGGAGAGACAAATACGGCGGTGGAAGACATGATCAGCCGTGCTTTGGATGAAGGTTTTCCAGTGGAGAATATCGAGCGACTGCGGTCGGTAATCTACATGTGCGAAGCACGCGTCGAGTCGATGAAGATTAGGCCGAAGAAAGGCGTGGTGCCGTACAAGTTAAAGCAAGGAAGTACCCACCGGAACTGCAGCGATTCATGGAGACTTTCAGTGAGAAGTTGGCTCGTTCGGGGTGGGTGTACGAGAAACCGAACTTGCCGTGGGCGTGTCCAGCGCTACCAGTGAAGAAGGGCAGTGGAGACTATCATCAGACCGCTGATTACAAGCCAGCGAACCTCCTTGTGGAGCCACTCGCTGGGCTGATGCCAAATCTCGACGTCGACTTAAAACGTGTGATGGTGTGTGTGCTTCAGATTGTTTAACTTTATCAGAGGGTACTGAGAACTACCTTTGGATGAGGAGTCACAAGAGGTGTGTCATACATGACACACCGGAAGATCTACACGCCTCGGCGGGTCCCACAAGGTTGTGCCGACGCTGCGTTTTACTTCCAGTCGACGTTGGAGCGGTACAACAAGTTAAAGCAAGGAAGTACCCACCGGAACTGCAGCGATTCATGGAGACTTTCAGTGAGAAGTTGGCTCGTTCGGGGTGGGTGTACGAGAAACCGAACTTGCCGTGGGCGTGTCCAGCGCTACCAGTGAAGAAGGGCAGTGGAGACTATCATCAGACCGCTGATTACAAGCCAGCGAACCTCCTTGTGGAGCCACTCGCTGGGCTGATGCCAAATCTCGACGTCGACTTAAAACGTGTGATGGTGTGTGTGCTTCAGATTGTTTAACTTTATCAGAGGGTACTGAGAACTACCTTTGGATGAGGAGTCACAAGAGGTGTGTCATACATGACACACCGGAAGATCTACACGCCTCGGCGGGTCCCACAAGGTTGTGCCGACGCTGCGTTTTACTTCCAGTCGACGTTGGAGCGGTACAACAAGTTAAAGCAAGGAAGTACCCACCGGAACTGCAGCGATTCATGGAGACTTTCAGTGAGAAGTTGGCTCGTTCGGGGTGGGTGTACGAGAAACCGAACTTGCCGTGGGCGTGTCCAGCGCTACCAGTGAAGAAGGGCAGTGGAGACTATCATCAGACCGCTGATTACAAGCCAGCGAACCTCCTTGTGGAGCCACTCGCTGGGCTGATGCCAAATCTCGACGTCGACTTAAAACGTGTGATGGTGTGTGTGCTTCAGATTGTTTAACTTTATCAGAGGGTACTGAGAACTACCTTTGGATGAGGAGTCACAAGAGGTGTGTCATACATGACACACCGGAAGATCTACACGCCTCGGCGGGTCCCACAAGGTTGTGCCGACGCTGCGTTTTACTTCCAGTCGACGTTGGAGCGGTACAACAAGTTAAAGCAAGGAAGTACCCACCGGAACTGCAGCGATTCATGGAGACTTTCAGTGAGAAGTTGGCTCGTTCGGGGTGGGTGTACGAGAAACCGAACTTGCCGTGGGCGTGTCCAGCGCTACCAGTGAAGAAGGGCAGTGGAGACTATCATCAGACCGCTGATTACAAGCCAGCGAACCTCCTTGTGGAGCCACTCGCTGGGCTGATGCCAAATCTCGACGTCGACTTAAAACGTGTGATGGTGTGTGTGCTTCAGATTGTTTAACTTTATCAGAGGGTACTGAGAACTACCTTTGGATGAGGAGTCACAAGAGGTGTGTCATACATGACACACCGGAAGATCTACACGCCTCGGCGGGTCCCACAAGGTTGTGCCGACGCTGCGTTTTACTTCCAGTCGACGTTGGAGCGGTACAACAAGTTAAAGCAAGGAAGTACCCACCGGAACTGCAGCGATTCATGGAGACTTTCAGTGAGAAGTTGGCTCGTTCGGGGTGGGTGTACGAGAAACCGAACTTGCCGTGGGCGTGTCCAGCGCTACCAGTGAAGAAGGGCAGTGGAGACTATCATCAGACCGCTGATTACAAGCCAGCGAACCTCCTTGTGGAGCCACTCGCTGGGCTGATGCCAAATCTCGACGTCGACTTAAAACGTGTGATGGTGTGTGTGCTTCAGATTGTTTAACTTTATCAGAGGGTACTGAGAACTACCTTTGGATGAGGAGTCACAAGAGGTGTGTCATACATGACACACCGGAAGATCTACACGCCTCGGCGGGTCCCACAAGGTTGTGCCGACGCTGCGTTTTACTTCCAGTCGACGTTGGAGCGGTACAACAAGTTAAAGCAAGGAAGTACCCACCGGAACTGCAGCGATTCATGGAGACTTTCAGTGAGAAGTTGGCTCGTTCGGGGTGGGTGTACGAGAAACCGAACTTGCCGTGGGCGTGTCCAGCGCTACCAGTGAAGAAGGGCAGTGGAGACTATCATCAGACCGCTGATTACAAGCCAGCGAACCTCCTTGTGGAGCCACTCGCTGGGCTGATGCCAAATCTCGACGTCGACTTAAAACGTGTGATGGTGTGTGTGCTTCAGATTGTTTAACTTTATCAGAGGGTACTGAGAACTACCTTTGGATGAGGAGTCACAAGAGGTGTGTCATACATGACACACCGGAAGATCTACACGCCTCGGCGGGTCCCACAAGGTTGTGCCGACGCTGCGTTTTACTTCCAGTCGACGTTGGAGCGGTACAACAAGTTAAAGCAAGGAAGTACCCACCGGAACTGCAGCGATTCATGGAGACTTTCAGTGAGAAGTTGGCTCGTTCGGGGTGGGTGTACGAGAAACCGAACTTGCCGTGGGCGTGTCCAGCGCTACCAGTGAAGAAGGGCAGTGGAGACTATCATCAGACCGCTGATTACAAGCCAGCGAACCTCCTTGTGGAGCCACTCGCTGGGCTGATGCCAAATCTCGACGTCGACTTAAAACGTGTGATGGTGTGTGTGCTTCAGATTGTTTAACTTTATCAGAGGGTACTGAGAACTACCTTTGGATGAGGAGTCACAAGAGGTGTGTCATACATGACACACCGGAAGATCTACACGCCTCGGCGGGTCCCACAAGGTTGTGCCGACGCTGCGTTTTACTTCCAGTCGACGTTGGAGCGGTACAACAAGTTAAAGCAAGGAAGTACCCACCGGAACTGCAGCGATTCATGGAGACTTTCAGTGAGAAGTTGGCTCGTTCGGGGTGGGTGTACGAGAAACCGAACTTGCCGTGGGCGTGTCCAGCGCTACCAGTGAAGAAGGGCAGTGGAGACTATCATCAGACCGCTGATTACAAGCCAGCGAACCTCCTTGTGGAGCCACTCGCTGGGCTGATGCCAAATCTCGACGTCGACTTAAAACGTGTGATGGTGTGTGTGCTTCAGATTGTTTAACTTTATCAGAGGGTACTGAGAACTACCTTTGGATGAGGAGTCACAAGAGGTGTGTCATACATGACACACCGGAAGATCTACACGCCTCGGCGGGTCCCACAAGGTTGTGCCGACGCTGCGTTTTACTTCCAGTCGACGTTGGAGCGGTACAACAAGTTAAAGCAAGGAAGTACCCACCGGAACTGCAGCGATTCATGGAGACTTTCAGTGAGAAGTTGGCTCGTTCGGGGTGGGTGTACGAGAAACCGAACTTGCCGTGGGCGTGTCCAGCGCTACCAGTGAAGAAGGGCAGTGGAGACTATCATCAGACCGCTGATTACAAGCCAGCGAACCTCCTTGTGGAGCCACTCGCTGGGCTGATGCCAAATCTCGACGTCGACTTAAAACGTGTGATGGTGTGTGTGCTTCAGATTGTTTAACTTTATCAGAGGGTACTGAGAACTACCTTTGGATGAGGAGTCACAAGAGGTGTGTCATACATGACACACCGGAAGATCTACACGCCTCGGCGGGTCCCACAAGGTTGTGCCGACGCTGCGTTTTACTTCCAGTCGACGTTGGAGCGGTACAACAAGTTAAAGCAAGGAAGTACCCACCGGAACTGCAGCGATTCATGGAGACTTTCAGTGAGAAGTTGGCTCGTTCGGGGTGGGTGTACGAGAAACCGAACTTGCCGTGGGCGTGTCCAGCGCTACCAGTGAAGAAGGGCAGTGGAGACTATCATCAGACCGCTGATTACAAGCCAGCGAACCTCCTTGTGGAGCCACTCGCTGGGCTGATGCCAAATCTCGACGTCGACTTAAAACGTGTGATGGTGTGTGTGCTTCAGATTGTTTAACTTTATCAGAGGGTACTGAGAACTACCTTTGGATGAGGAGTCACAAGAGGTGTGTCATACATGACACACCGGAAGATCTACACGCCTCGGCGGGTCCCACAAGGTTGTGCCGACGCTGCGTTTTACTTCCAGTCGACGTTGGAGCGGTACAACAAGTTAAAGCAAGGAAGTACCCACCGGAACTGCAGCGATTCATGGAGACTTTCAGTGAGAAGTTGGCTCGTTCGGGGTGGGTGTACGAGAAACCGAACTTGCCGTGGGCGTGTCCAGCGCTACCAGTGAAGAAGGGCAGTGGAGACTATCATCAGACCGCTGATTACAAGCCAGCGAACCTCCTTGTGGAGCCACTCGCTGGGCTGATGCCAAATCTCGACGTCGACTTAAAACGTGTGATGGTGTGTGTGCTTCAGATTGTTTAACTTTATCAGAGGGTACTGAGAACTACCTTTGGATGAGGAGTCACAAGAGGTGTGTCATACATGACACACCGGAAGATCTACACGCCTCGGCGGGTCCCACAAGGTTGTGCCGACGCTGCGTTTTACTTCCAGTCGACGTTGGAGCGGTACAACAAGTTAAAGCAAGGAAGTACCCACCGGAACTGCAGCGATTCATGGAGACTTTCAGTGAGAAGTTGGCTCGTTCGGGGTGGGTGTACGAGAAACCGAACTTGCCGTGGGCGTGTCCAGCGCTACCAGTGAAGAAGGGCAGTGGAGACTATCATCAGACCGCTGATTACAAGCCAGCGAACCTCCTTGTGGAGCCACTCGCTGGGCTGATGCCAAATCTCGACGTCGACTTAAAACGTGTGATGGTGTGTGTGCTTCAGATTGTTTAACTTTATCAGAGGGTACTGAGAACTACCTTTGGATGAGGAGTCACAAGAGGTGTGTCATACATGACACACCGGAAGATCTACACGCCTCGGCGGGTCCCACAAGGTTGTGCCGACGCTGCGTTTTACTTCCAGTCGACGTTGGAGCGGTACAACAAGTTAAAGCAAGGAAGTACCCACCGGAACTGCAGCGATTCATGGAGACTTTCAGTGAGAAGTTGGCTCGTTCGGGGTGGGTGTACGAGAAACCGAACTTGCCGTGGGCGTGTCCAGCGCTACCAGTGAAGAAGGGCAGTGGAGACTATCATCAGACCGCTGATTACAAGCCAGCGAACCTCCTTGTGGAGCCACTCGCTGGGCTGATGCCAAATCTCGACGTCGACTTAAAACGTGTGATGGTGTGTGTGCTTCAGATTGTTTAACTTTATCAGAGGGTACTGAGAACTACCTTTGGATGAGGAGTCACAAGAGGTGTGTCATACATGACACACCGGAAGATCTACACGCCTCGGCGGGTCCCACAAGGTTGTGCCGACGCTGCGTTTTACTTCCAGTCGACGTTGGAGCGGTACAACAAGTTAAAGCAAGGAAGTACCCACCGGAACTGCAGCGATTCATGGAGACTTTCAGTGAGAAGTTGGCTCGTTCGGGGTGGGTGTACGAGAAACCGAACTTGCCGTGGGCGTGTCCAGCGCTACCAGTGAAGAAGGGCAGTGGAGACTATCATCAGACCGCTGATTACAAGCCAGCGAACCTCCTTGTGGAGCCACTCGCTGGGCTGATGCCAAATCTCGACGTCGACTTAAAACGTGTGATGGTGTGTGTGCTTCAGATTGTTTAACTTTATCAGAGGGTACTGAGAACTACCTTTGGATGAGGAGTCACAAGAGGTGTGTCATACATGACACACCGGAAGATCTACACGCCTCGGCGGGTCCCACAAGGTTGTGCCGACGCTGCGTTTTACTTCCAGTCGACGTTGGAGCGGTACAACAAGTTAAAGCAAGGAAGTACCCACCGGAACTGCAGCGATTCATGGAGACTTTCAGTGAGAAGTTGGCTCGTTCGGGGTGGGTGTACGAGAAACCGAACTTGCCGTGGGCGTGTCCAGCGCTACCAGTGAAGAAGGGCAGTGGAGACTATCATCAGACCGCTGATTACAAGCCAGCGAACCTCCTTGTGGAGCCACTCGCTGGGCTGATGCCAAATCTCGACGTCGACTTAAAACGTGTGATGGTGTGTGTGCTTCAGATTGTTTAACTTTATCAGAGGGTACTGAGAACTACCTTTGGATGAGGAGTCACAAGAGGTGTGTCATACATGACACACCGGAAGATCTACACGCCTCGGCGGGTCCCACAAGGTTGTGCCGACGCTGCGTTTTACTTCCAGTCGACGTTGGAGCGGTACAACAAGTTAAAGCAAGGAAGTACCCACCGGAACTGCAGCGATTCATGGAGACTTTCAGTGAGAAGTTGGCTCGTTCGGGGTGGGTGTACGAGAAACCGAACTTGCCGTGGGCGTGTCCAGCGCTACCAGTGAAGAAGGGCAGTGGAGACTATCATCAGACCGCTGATTACAAGCCAGCGAACCTCCTTGTGGAGCCACTCGCTGGGCTGATGCCAAATCTCGACGTCGACTTAAAACGTGTGATGGTGTGTGTGCTTCAGATTGTTTAACTTTATCAGAGGGTACTGAGAACTACCTTTGGATGAGGAGTCACAAGAGGTGTGTCATACATGACACACCGGAAGATCTACACGCCTCGGCGGGTCCCACAAGGTTGTGCCGACGCTGCGTTTTACTTCCAGTCGACGTTGGAGCGGTACAACAAGTTAAAGCAAGGAAGTACCCACCGGAACTGCAGCGATTCATGGAGACTTTCAGTGAGAAGTTGGCTCGTTCGGGGTGGGTGTACGAGAAACCGAACTTGCCGTGGGCGTGTCCAGCGCTACCAGTGAAGAAGGGCAGTGGAGACTATCATCAGACCGCTGATTACAAGCCAGCGAACCTCCTTGTGGAGCCACTCGCTGGGCTGATGCCAAATCTCGACGTCGACTTAAAACGTGTGATGGTGTGTGTGCTTCAGATTGTTTAACTTTATCAGAGGGTACTGAGAACTACCTTTGGATGAGGAGTCACAAGAGGTGTGTCATACATGACACACCGGAAGATCTACACGCCTCGGCGGGTCCCACAAGGTTGTGCCGACGCTGCGTTTTACTTCCAGTCGACGTTGGAGCGGTACAACAAGTTAAAGCAAGGAAGTACCCACCGGAACTGCAGCGATTCATGGAGACTTTCAGTGAGAAGTTGGCTCGTTCGGGGTGGGTGTACGAGAAACCGAACTTGCCGTGGGCGTGTCCAGCGCTACCAGTGAAGAAGGGCAGTGGAGACTATCATCAGACCGCTGATTACAAGCCAGCGAACCTCCTTGTGGAGCCACTCGCTGGGCTGATGCCAAATCTCGACGTCGACTTAAAACGTGTGATGGTGTGTGTGCTTCAGATTGTTTAACTTTATCAGAGGGTACTGAGAACTACCTTTGGATGAGGAGTCACAAGAGGTGTGTCATACATGACACACCGGAAGATCTACACGCCTCGGCGGGTCCCACAAGGTTGTGCCGACGCTGCGTTTTACTTCCAGTCGACGTTGGAGCGGTACAACAAGTTAAAGCAAGGAAGTACCCACCGGAACTGCAGCGATTCATGGAGACTTTCAGTGAGAAGTTGGCTCGTTCGGGGTGGGTGTACGAGAAACCGAACTTGCCGTGGGCGTGTCCAGCGCTACCAGTGAAGAAGGGCAGTGGAGACTATCATCAGACCGCTGATTACAAGCCAGCGAACCTCCTTGTGGAGCCACTCGCTGGGCTGATGCCAAATCTCGACGTCGACTTAAAACGTGTGATGGTGTGTGTGCTTCAGATTGTTTAACTTTATCAGAGGGTACTGAGAACTACCTTTGGATGAGGAGTCACAAGAGGTGTGTCATACATGACACACCGGAAGATCTACACGCCTCGGCGGGTCCCACAAGGTTGTGCCGACGCTGCGTTTTACTTCCAGTCGACGTTGGAGCGGTGCTTTGCATAATTGCTGTACTATAACTTGTTAGTGTAGATCGATGACTTGTTGCCATGTGCAAGAGACATCGATACATACCTGGAGAAGTTGCAACGTCTGTTTGAGCTGATGAATCACTTTGGCTTCAAGTTGAGCGCGACCAAGTTGTGTGTCTATATGAGAGAACTCAAGTGGTGTGGCGGACTGGTTGACGGGGACGGTGTTCGCCACGACCCTGCACGCATCGATGCATCACAGACGACTCCGTTACCGCGCAATCCTGCTGGTTTTGAGAGACGATGCGACACACTTCACGGAGCTGGTTCGGTGCGTGACACCGACAAGTGCTGTGACTGCTGAAGCAATCCTTGATTGGCACAGCAGATACGGGGCGCCGCGACTATGGATCAGTGACAGTGCATCGCATTTCAAGAACGAGGTTCTGAAGGAAATTGGCGACCGACTCGGTGCGGACCAGAACCTTATTGTGGTGTACTCACCTGGGATAAATGGATTCGTGGAGAGAGTGAAACGAGATATCAAGCAAGTGCTGCGTGTGATGTGTCTGGAGTACAAGGTTGACATAAAGGACTGGACATACTTCTTGCCAATGCTACAAGCCAACCTAAACCATGCACCAGTACCTTTGGGAACCATGCTCCGGTTGAAGTCTCCTGTGTGCTGCCAGCGGTGTCACCGCTTGACTTCGTGGTGGATACAAGAAGAAGAAACTGGTGGACCTTGGGTCGATGATGGATGGTATCAAAGTCAAACTGGAAGAGCTGCACCGAAATGTACAGCAAATGCATACGGCGATCAGCGACCAGCGTGAGGGACAAACGATTCGAAATCAAAACAATCAAAGATGTGCAGACAAGCCGACCTTTGATGTTGGTGACTTTGTGCTACGATCCCGAGTGGATGAGAAGAATTTCGACAAGTTGTTGGTCATGTGGGTTGGACCACACCAGATTGTGGGTGCGGAAGAAAACTGTTTTCGTGTACATCACCTCTTGAGTGGTGCTGAGGCGAACGTGCACGCCTTTCGCCTAAAGTTCTTCGCAGCCTCGAGCCTGGAAGTTACTGAAGAGATTCGCGAGCATGTTACTGCTCAAGGAACGGTGTTGACTGTGGAAAATGTTTTGGATCATCGGTGGAACCAAGGGAAGAAGGACTTCGAGTTGTTCGTGGCGTGGAGGGGCCTTGAGCCCATCGAAAACTCGTGGGTAACGATTGCGTCGTTGTGCAAAAACACCCCAGTCACCATAAAGACGTTGGCTGCAACAGTGGAAGACGAAGCCCTCCAGCGCCGAGACCAGCAATTGGCGTAGGTGTGGTGGTCGAGTCTTGGAAAGGCGGTGTAGTGGGCCGATGACGTGAAAGACGTGAACCACCACCGATCCGGAGGCAGCTGCCTAGCGACTGAGCTGGCAAGGCGTGAGGACGATACGGGTCGGTTCGTGCTGGTACGTGTGTGGGCCAACTCCACGAGGCACGTCCGGCAAGGACTGTAAGTAGAGGGAGTCTGCAATTGGCAATGTGCCGGGTAGTTCCAGGAAGTGGCCAACTTCCCTGACAGTGTGTTAGTGAGTTCTTGGACCAACCACAAAGTCACACTTAGAGGTCACATCCATATCGAAATATCTCACTTAAGAGGCAATCCCTCTACTGTAGAATCAAATGTCCGGGGCGTTTGTATTCATCGCCACCAGGGAGAGGTAGGAAAAAGCTAAAAAAATTATGACAATATGCAGCACCTTTATAAACCACGAGTGCAAAGTGAGCACTAGCAAAGAAACTCGCGGCGAGAGCATTTTTGACTGTGTTCAGGGTTGCAGGCATTCTTTTCGGTCTGACGCATTTTTATGTACGATCGATCATCTCCGAATATTCTGCAATTGGACAACAAAAGACATTCACCCAACTGAATGAATGTACACAACCGCATCTCAAAGTGAAGCCATGAAGGCATGCATCGCGTTGACGGTGGATGAGGTTGCACGAGTTGATTCACGCTTCCTCTACTGTAATATCGAGTATTCGTACATGATCATTAGTCTTCTGTGTCTATTGCAACTCAGCTCGCAACGGTCACCCAGGGACAATAAAACCAACACACCGTCAGGGTATCAGAGGAATGCTCCTTGCGTGCACATATATTAGCACAACTATCGGTATCGAAAGTACTGTGTCGTTGACGGAGAAGTGACGAGATGTGGCAGTGATGTACCAAGCTCGATGTGGTGATCGTAATGACACTTGGCAAAACTGCAGTTCATGTGAGACGTTCATATCATTCCTATCTATGACATGCACAGCAGCAGAGTCGTCGATGAGAGCCAACGGCGAAGGCTCTGCCCAGCTGCTGGATCCTAGCATCAGCCAGATCTCGAGGTATAGAGCTCACACTAACAGGTCGGCAAGCCGGGAATTATCGTTCAGACTATACTGCAGCTACCAGAGCAATTCATCATACGCTCCAATTGACTCGTGCCCAATTGGTACTGCAATAGCAAGTCTGCAACCGTCAGAGTCTCAATTGGTCGACAATTTGTAGGTATCGGATCCATACAGTAGGGAAGGTCAGATGAGCCAGACAATTCTATCTCCGGAGTCGCGGCCATTTCGAAGCAACAGTATGCGCGCGCCAATTTTTACCATCCGATGGAGAAGAACTTGCCAACAACCATGCATCCCACATGCAAGCGCACATCCAAATCTACAAGAAGGATTTTGGACAGCCCTACAGTCCAAATTATCTCTCCATACTAAGTCCATATTATTGCCCACATCCAACCCATATCTCAAACTACCTCTCTATACTGATCGTAAAATTCGCGACTAGGAAATATATGCTTAAGTCCGCGTCCGATTGAGCGTCCGATTGAAGATTTGAGTCGCGAAGTCCGCGATGAAACTCAAATCTAAAGTAATGGAAGCGCTGCGGATGAAGATGAACTGTAAACGAGAAGGGGGCAGTAATTCTGTGGCACAACCTAAGCATCCTGACCTCTGAGCGCATACACTAATAGACGGTATCGGAGATTCGTCACTCCACTTGGTGAGACATCGTTGGAGATGGTCTTGTCCAGAGTCCTAATGATCTTTAAGCAGACAAAAACGCCGCAGCTGTGACCATCAAACTGGCGCGGGCTGTTCACACACACTAATCCAAAAGCAGGTGAGCCCAATACGTCGATCAGAGTCTCTTTGATATCACCAGCGACGTCCTTGAGCGCATTCACTGTGGTGTTTGCACCCATTGAATCGTAGTACAGGATCTCGCGCCTCTTCAACATCACTAAAATCACCGTCCAGTGAGTATTGCCAACGTTCACAGGAAGGGCAAGCACCTCGGCAGACTGATCCAATGCAGCGCTGCTGAGTCTATCCTTGATCTCATCTTCAAGATCTTCTTTCCTGCCACGCGCTCGTTTGGGCTTCCGTGTTGCGATGCCAAGGTATCGAAGTTGGCGGAAGTCCTTGGTCGCTCGTTCACAGACAGCCCCAATAAATGCATCACTTATCCACCGGTTAGGGAGAACGCGATACAGTGCTTCGAACGTACAATCGTCCTTGAGTCCAGCCAGGCGTTTGTTTGGGTAGTTGGACTCAATTTCTTCCGCAACCTCTCTTGGTGAGATCTTGAACAGCGACTGAGGCACATCTTGGCGCAGCCATTTGCATATGGCATCTCCATCCTTACAGTAGACCTTTAGAGAATAAAGAGCACGCATCGCTTCAATCTGCGTTCGTGAGAATACCCCGAGCCCTTCAATTTCGATACAATCAACCCAGGTTGCACCGCGCTTTGCACCCATATCAAGTCCACTTCCGCCCATATCGCGCCCATCATGGGTTGATTCGCTTTCATCTGGGTCAGAGTCTACGTTAATCACTTCATCCTCCTTGTTTCTTCCTGGGAGCACTTCAAAGCACTTGTCCAACAATTGTTGTGGCAAAAGATAGAAGGCGGTGACATTGAGAACAGGATCTCGAAGTTGTGTGTACTTCGGGCGCTTCTTGGCAGAAACATCGGTTTTGATGACGAGACCCTCCAATCGTTTCACCGTTTCTGGAATAGATGGCTTTTCTGACTCAAGTGAGTCCAACAGACCTTTGAGTGTAACCTCACCGCTGCTGTTCCAGGCACGTTGGGCTGCGTTGAAAATAATTCGATTGTCGCGCTCGGTGGAAGCAACTTGTCCTCGATTCAATCGAGGTCTACCAGACTTTGCAGCGCGTGGGTTGAGTGCAACTATTGGCGTCGCGGGTAATGCAGCTTGAAAGTCTGTGGAGCCTTCTCCTCCGCATGAATCTTGTGTCAAAACAAGCTGGGATGTGGTTTCGCCTGCAATGAGCACTCCTGTGGCTGGGCTTAAGGTCGGATCAACCAGAGCTACCTTGCCAATCTCTTCAGAATAAAGACTGTGCGGTTGGGAGATCTGAGATACCTGAGACAGACCATGGCCAGCGAGTTCTTCGAGACCTTCTTCTGATTTATTGACGTGTCCAACATTGGTAGCCGGCACTCGCTTCCGCTGTCGAACGTTGCGCCACTGGTATAACACGACCTGGAGATGCTCAGTGAACTCATCATCATCGGAAATATCAGCAAGCTCGCTGCAAACAGCTTCCGTAGCGCGCACAGCCTCACGATACTTTTGCTCCTTTGTTAGTTTCCGCTTCTTGTGAATGACAACGAAAGGCGAGAATTTGAGTCGCTCGCCGGGAACGTCTGCGCGAGTACGAATCGGCCCAATCCATCTACGGAAGCAGAGACAATAGCATGAATTAGTATATGGTCACGATATGGATTGAAGATGGGAATGTTATGGATACGTTTTGAACCATTGTCATGACCTCCACCGTCTCTGTCGAACGTACCTTTGGTTCACGGCCTCCAGTGGGATTGACTCATCATAGTGCTTACGATAAGCAATTGCATGCTAACACGGCAGCTTGATAGAGCACGAAAACGAACAGGTACAAGCCCACGAGCGAAGATCAACATGATGAGCCTTGGTCTTGCCACGAACAACTACTACTCCTCGCTTCGAGTCTTCCTCGTAGTTGAATTCTTTGAGCCTTCCTATGGCTTGGGTGTACTGATTTTCGACACTTTTAGCGACAAATGGATTCGTGCACTTCAACAGTTGATTCATATCATCGTCGTAGTTGGCGTTGAAGTGCCGCCCAATCTTTGTTCGGCTGTGTAAGTACTCATTCGCGCAAATTCGATCGTCCGCTATGAGAGCCTCAATGGTCTCCGCCATACCCATCGTTGACTTCACAGTGTCCTTCAAATGCCCGAAGAAACTCTCCAGGTGATTGTTTGTATGTACGCGAAGATGGGGGAGCCGCAGCCGGGCATACATCACCCACATGTCAACGCAAGTGTGCCAATTGTCTTGGAAGTAGTCAAAGAAACGAGTAAGACCCACAGCCTCGCAAACGTCGCGGAGAGTGTTGTGGCTTTCGTCGTACTTTTCCTTCGTCACTGCATAGATCATGCTGTGAATGATTGCGTCGATGTTATCATGGTCGTCCTTCGATATGTTCCCGAACTCTGGCTTGCGTGTCATCAATTTCAAGTACTTGATCACATGAAATAGGCAAATGAGAACACGTGCACGAGGGAAGAACGACTTCAAGATCCGAATCTCGTTGAGGTCCTTGTCCACCATCAAGACTTCAACCTTTTCAGCAATACCTGGATTAACCCGGACAAAGTGTTCCAGCGCGCGAGACATATGCCAGTCAGCATTTCGCTCAAGCAGCGAATGATGGACTGCCTGACCTTGGCCATCATCATTAATGGCCATGAGAGTCAGCAACTGGTAGTTGTATCTACGAAAATGAACACAACCAGGTTGGCTCCGGAATGGGCGCGATATGGACGGGATATGGATATGATAAGGACTCTCACCTGTTTGTTTTGTGGCTACTGTCGACAAGAAGTATCTCGAAGAAACGCTCTGCGGTCTCGGCCATGAATCTTGACGTAATGCTTATGACGCCGGTCTCTTTCTGGCTTGCCTCGTCCACAGAAGCAAAGTTTCGCTCGTCTGCAGCCGTGAACTCAGTGAGTTTTGCAAGACATTCTACGTCGTCATCTTCACGCTTGACTTCCGTTTTGTACGCGTATATCATGTTCTCAACGTCTTTCATCACCACGTTCTCCCCCTTCGTGAGTAATTCGGTGTAGATGACCTTTCGCTTTCGTTGGTTCTCAATCATGTTCTGAGCCTTCGCTTGATTGTCCGGGGTTTCTACTCCTCGATTCTCAGCATAAGTTCGGAACACCTCTCGCGAAATCGCATTGTTGTGAAAGAGATACGCTCCGTGCACTGCTAATCGCCACTTCTTTTCTTTGTCGAAGTAGACCATGTAGACGCTGAACTTGAACGGACAGTCCACACTTCGAATAAACCTCGCGGGTCGCTTGCCCTGACCTCGGCTGCGTTGCTTCCAGCCGTGAGTGCAAATGAAGATCCGTCGATAAACTTTCCACGATGTCGGCAATTAGCGCACATCGAGGCCCGCCTTGGCAGCCTTGGTCTTTCCGATGGCTTCGTTACGAGCTTTCACGGTTAGCGTTACCGACTTTCGAATCACTTGATGCGTGGCCTTCGTGTACTCGTCCAAATAGTTGAAAAAGTCTGTCCAACTGTCGTGAAATTCTTTCAGAGCTGGGACTGCAACAGGATCATCGAGCACTTGGGGTATCACGCGCTGATCACTAGATCGATTCGAATCGTCATCATCTTCCGCTTCACTCGGCGCGCTAGCTTCACTTCCTGACTCTATTTGATAAGATCCCATTCAGTTCGGATATGGGCACGATATGGAATCGATTTGGGTACAATGTGGGTGATCATTACATACCTTCTAGCTCATCCTCGAACGAACTTCCAGACTTTGGCGCACTCGCCTCACTTTCTGACTCTAGTCGATGAGACACCGTTTAGTTAGAATATGGAATCGAGTAGGATGTGGATATAATCGAATACCTTCTGGCTCTTGATCGACCGAATTTGCATCGTTGAGGCTGAAGAGTTGTTCGAAGGATCGAGATCGGAGTCGTCGTGACCAGGTAGTTTCCTCGCCCGTTGATTCAACTTTGCTCGGTGGCAGCGGGCCGCACGAAATTGCCCTGGAGGTTTCCGCCGCTAACCATTGCTGCATCACGAGACGAGGATTTCTACTCTTTGCCGCAATGCGTGGGCTCCGTCGCAGGCTATCGCCAAGATCGCTCTCGGCACCAAACGCAGACTGTGTCGGTGATTCGCCCGTACTGTTGCTCGCGTTGCTGCTGGTCCGCGAGCGACCACGCCGGTCGCTTTTCGTCTCGGAATCATCAATGCTTCTCGCGCGTTCCCGTGCAGCGAGACGTGGGCTGCTCCGAGAGTTCTCGCGAGGTGGTGTGCTGCTATCCTTTTTTTTCATCGCCCTGATCCCGCCTAGCGCGAAGCCCGCTGCTTGACCGCTGCTTGACCCTGCTTTCCCTTTTTCCAGTGTGTGGATTCTGTGCCATTCCTCCTAAAGTTCGCGGCGTTATTTTGCCTCCTCCAAAAAAACGCTCAACTGGCGTGTGTTTCAAATGTTTTCATTACTTACGGTATGGGCATGATATGGACGAGAATATGGATAGAATATGGAGAGATAATTTGGACTGTAGTGGCGCCGAAGGATTTTCCTTGTTATTTTTGCAAATCTGGGTATCACTGATGCCCCCCCCCCCCCCCCCCTACAATGCGATTTTTCTGAGACGGTTATGTCCCCAAGAGCCACAAGTGGGGTCCGTGACGCCGCAGCGTCGGCAGCCGCTGCTGCCAGCCCACTGTGATTGGCTGGGAGGTTGAAGGCGCACCTTCAACCTCCATCACCCAAAAACCCACTGGTCCCTGTCGCCACGTTTGCGACATCGGATTGATAGAAGGACTGATCTGATTGGTTAGAATCGATCAGAGCGGATCCTGATTGGCCAAATCAATTCGAGGTTTTGAGGTTAAACTAGTGGTTGGCCCAGGGCCGTTGGACAGTTGGGGACAGGGCGTGCAGCGCTTCCCAGAGACCAAGGAAACAACACAAATACATTCTCATTCGGCAATTTGCCACCTACCCGACACTACAACTACCTCATTTTCGTCATTTTTAGCGGTATTGCCTCTTAACACGCAATCTCTCTAACAACCAGGCAAAAACAGCCGAATTTTGTGGTTGATCACAACCAATAAATTACCGGAAAATGTCCAATCAAAACAAAAATTGGTCTCCACAGACTCCTTCACAAGTCCGACAAGACCACGCAAACTACATATTCCTTTTCGAATTCGTTCTGAAGCAATGCTACGGAATATGAGGCATACCGGCTTGTGTGGCCGCAACCTGATTGAATTGCTGTAGACGAGACACGCAGCCTGTCTAATGCCCATAGAAGAGCCATCGTAAAACATATGTTCACATTGGCGAACTGCCATTGAACACTTTGAAGTCTTGTTGGCAATGAACAATGACACAATGGCTCATTGCCAACAAGACTTCTTGGCGATCGGCAACACGCACTTTTCAATCACTCTGGCAGCAGCGATGCAGTCCGTTGCATGAAGTCTCTCGAAATGTCATCATTCAAATTATACGGAGTATGACCAGGCGGGGCTGTATCTGCGAACAATCAGGTTGCGTGTGGCAGTCGCATGTGACCGTCCCATCGGTGAATAGTGGCTTTTGATACGTCAAATTTGATGGATCTCGAAACAGCAACGTGATCTTGTACCACATGTATGGCCGTGGAATGCGCCCAGGTTTTCGGACTAACGTTCAATGGAAATGGAGAGAGAACCTTACAAGGTCGCTGACTATTACCATACAGCGTCATTCTTCCACAGCTGTGGTTAACAACAGCCGTGACTGTAGTGCCGAAACGGTACGCGAAGGCCTGGCAAAAAGCTGTCGACAACTACATCCTACGAGCAGCTACACAAATAACCGATCGACCATCCAAATAGCTGCACCATGACTCTACCATATGGCTGAATCGAAGACACTTCGACCTTCACATATCCAAAAGATACTTTGATGTCAAAAAATCGTGCTACTCTAAGATCTTGTTACTACGACGGAAACAGACGAGTTTTGCTAGTATTCACCACACAGAAACGCCCTCATGCTGTGGCTGATCCTGTTGGGGAAGTTTTTGATCTTCTTTGGGCAAGTCCAAGATTGAAATTCATCACAAAAAAAAGGCTCAAGGGTATCGGATAATGGTGGCAATGTGCTGTTCAGACATGGTATGACTGGAAATTACCACTGCAAAGAGTGATCTCACCCCGACAGATGCGGAAATGGAAACCGTTGCCAACCTATATGTATATGTGTCTTATCGGAGTCGTGTGGTCTCTTCATCTCACAGTCCATTGACGTCAGTGGCGCAACATGCACCGCAATTTTGCGCCATCGGTGACTCCACGACCCATGAAACATCCTCAACCACCAGTGCCAGCGAGTCGCAAAGATTGTTCGACAGCACTTCTTCGCTCCTAGAATTCTTTTATGCCCAAAATGAATCAAAAAGCAAAGCTCGACTGTGATTATTGCGAATGCACTTATTTCACTGTTCCTTATTCGTTTGAGTGGTCTTACTCTTACTTGTTCCTTCTTCTTCTTTTGCTTGAGCGCAGAAATCTTCTGACGGACCTTGTCACCATCCACGACATCGTGTGCCTGTGGAAACCTCTTATGAAACTCTTCCAACCCCTCCATGGGCTTGATCGATGGCTTATCGTTGACCAAATCAACCAAAAAAAGTTCGTGATCCTCTGCAAAAGTCGTCCTCGCCCTTTTTGGCTGTGAGTCATTTGGGTCTTGGGATGGCGCTTTACGTTTTTTTGATCGTGCGAAAAGGTTTGAGATCACAGTTCGTATCTCACTTTCTGTCGGTAGGTTGAAACGACCCTTGTACTTCTTTTTCAATGCTTCCAGCGTTCTTCCAGCTCCGAACTTTTGCGCACTGACCGCCTCTCCACGATAGAAGAGAGCGGCAATATCATCGTCATAGAGTGAGATGTACTTCACGCCATACATTTTTCCTCTCCGGGGTCGTCTTGCCCACCCTTGACAAAGTCTCGGCAACGGAATTTGGCTAAAGTCAAAATCGACGTCGGCGATCACAGTAATAATTTCTCGTGGAAGTCCATCGACATCAACTACTCGTAGCGTTCCCGCCCTCTTCATTGTGAGCAGCTCTCGCTTTGCGTGGGCGCAAAGATTTCGCTCTTGATGCAGTTTTTTTTCGGAAGCAGCTCGAGGTCTTTGTCCGCCGTCGTAGACCTTCCACTTGCGAGCTCTTCTCCTCATTTGCGCTTGGGTTTGGATTGCGACGTTTGTTACAATGCCGATTGCAGTAAAATCATCATCAGGATCCATGATGGTGTCGGCATCGGCCACGTCGTCTCCCTCGCCTTCATCCTCACCGTCGGAGTCTTCGTCCTCTCTCTCGACTTCATTGTCCACATCCTCGTCCTGGTCGTCAACAGAAACATTAGCTTCCTCTCCATCAACTTCATTTCCTTCGACATCGTCTTCATCGACAACGACAGTAGTTTCTCCAGCCCACGTGTTGATATTACCGTTCTCACTTGACGTCGTCTGGTTCAGTTGGTCTTGGCCTTCGATACCGGTGGCACCCCCTGTGCTCGGTACACTAGTTTGCGATGGGTCTTGGCCGAGTGGGAAGCATAATCGCCTTGATGGGCTTACGACAATCTCTATTCCTTCACCGATGTTTGAGTAGTGATACACTCGGGCCGTAAAATCAGGTAGATTCTGAAGATTGAATGGCAAGGGCATCTTTTCCGAGGGCATATCATAGTAGATATCATTGACACGCCCGGCTAACTTGCTGAAGACTTCTTCCATCGGTGCTGACAGGTCCAACAACGTCTTCAAAACTCCACGGTCGTATGTGACAAGTTCTCCTAAGCAATTGAACAACCCGCCATCTGATGTCAGCGCCGTCACGATCTGGCTTGGCGTTACACAGTTATTCTGTTGCCGTGCATAGCGGAGAATCTTTCGCATGGCTTGGGCAAAGTGGGCATCCAGCGTTTCAGTATGAACGTATCAAACAATTTCAACTCCATGAGCTGCTCCAATGATCGGGAGCCACAGCATTACCGCTGCGTTTTGATAAGACGAGGCGTTGTCACTCTGAACCGTCATTTTCTTGATGTGAGGGAGGTCTCGTTTGATAGCCAATATGGCTGCTTCGACCATTGCCAACACGGCACCTTTGTCTTGCTTATTGTCGGTGTCGGAAATGTGGTCGTAATAAAGCTTGGACTCTACTGACTTCATAGTTGACTCACCTTCTACCATGACGTTCTCCCAGTGTCGCACCAACACACCATGCCAGCTCATTCCTCTCTTGCCAAAATGATCGGATGTTTTTTCTTTCAAGTAAATCGGCTCGGCTTTCATCTTGAAATCGATGATTACCAATGCAGAGTCTATCGAACCAGATTCCGCTTGCTTCGCCAAGTCAGCTGTGAGTGTCTCCAACGCGTTCTGTTGGTTCACCACACATAGTCTGTGCCCCATGAAGAGATGTAGTTTGTGGTAGATATCGTCGATAACTTGGATTGCGCTTGGATCCGCCTCAACGGATTGCACACGTCTTCGCAAGGAGAAGAAAAACTTGTGAAGACTAATGCATGCATCGCATGTCACAACTCGTTCGGCTTGGTGGGTCTGGGGCCACCTCGGACAGTCCATGCTCGATATTGTGGCGAGCACAGACTGCTTCACTTGCCGTCGACCCACGTGCATACTTGAGCCACGCAGTCACTACTTCAAGTTTTGACTCGAGTTCTGATGAATCATCAGGGAAGACAGTAGCAACTATTTCTCGGAGCTGATCGAACGTGTCATAGACTAGAACACCTGTCACGTAGTCGACTGATCTCCTTTCGCGGAGCTCGTTGCGGGCTAAAGCGTCAACAACTCGATAGAACGAGGACAGGGAAATAGGGGATGTAGTTTGTGCCGCGTAAGAATCGAATATCACACTCACAGGCTTTTTACGGAGCAGCTTCGGAACGTCTTCACTCACTCCATCGAGTTTGATTCGTCTCGTGCCCCAAGACAAGTAGGAGACATTATGGGGTGCCAAAACATGAGCTATCGCTTCGTTCACCTTCGGGATGTCAAATTTCTTCCTTGTCCACGAAGTGTGCTGTAATGCGCCTTCCTCGAGCAGAATCCCGTAGTTCTTGTGCGACTTTACGTATGTGTCACGGCTGACAAACACAGAATTCACATTGGAGTTGACAAGTTCCCGTCGTGTGAGTAAACCACACAATGCAGCACGAAGCACACGCCGTTCAGTTGACCCTTTACCCGTGGAGGCTATGAGAGCACCTAACTTTTCCAGCTGGGACGTCTTGTTATCCTCAGATTTTAGTTTTTTCAGAATCCACAATTGGCACGCCTCTGATGCTTCACCACACAACAGCAGCACAATGTTCTTCAGCAGCAGTAAAATGGACTGGTAAACAAACTGACGTTTCTGGTTGTGACTGAGTTCACTGTACACGTCTTCGTCCCAGAATTCCGGCTTGCTACGGAGTAGTTTGGATGGTAAATGCTTGGTGTGGTGTGCTTGGTCGTGCCCATCGACACTAAAGAACGGCAACATCTCCTTCAAACTCAATGGCTGAGGTGGCTTGGGAGTTTGCGGAGTACACGGTTCCTTGTAATTTACTTCTTGTTGTGTGGACCTACCGATCCGATCTGCCTTCGTCTTCGGCTTCTCAGTTCTACCGATCGCTCTTTTTTTGGCGTGAGGGTAGCATCTACTGCAACCCTGGCAACTTTCAACACTACACCGTTTTGCGTTATGCTTGCACACAATCGTCGGTGGGGAGAGCAGTATCAACCTTTGGCCTGCACGACGGGGGCGGGGTGTCACAAACGACGAAGTGTGCGCCGCCATTGTTGGTGTTGCAGGCGTTGGAGGCATCGAGGTCGTCGTGCGTTGAGGACGTTGGCGATTGTCGCTGCATGGCGTCGTAGCTGGCGCTGGCCACAGCTGTCTTTCAAGCGGGGTGGACTGTATCCCATCACTCGAGGCGCGCACAGCACTACGAAGCACCATAGTCGGCGTTGCTGGTGTTGGGGGTGATGTTGGGTTCATTGGGTGGGATTGGCGTTCGGTTTTGGGGGCAGAGGATTTGTTCGGTTCGTCCAATTCACCTCTTCGCTTGTGATTGGTTCAAAAGCGCGATTTGACTGACAATGGTTGGCGATAACCAGTGCGTTGGCCCAACACTGTTGACAATCTTGGGCCATGGCGAGACGCCTTTGGCGTCGGCTTCGCTCACGACGACGACGGCATCACACAACGGGGGTCTTGCCGCGCGTTTGTGTCCAAATTGGTCCGATTTGCTGACTTGATGGCTTTGTAGCTAAATATTTTGGCGATGACTCGGGAAGAACAAGGTTATTGAGTTGGCAAGTGAATGGACGTCCCATTACAGCGCGTATTCTCAAGTGGCTCTGCTCCGCGAATGGACCTAAACTCGGACTTGAGATTTGAACCTGTCGTAGAGGTGGAGCTAGTTATCCCACAGGTGGTACAGTTCGATGGTGCAAACGTTTGGAGCATCTCAATATCATACGCACAACCACAACACCCACGATAGTACGCAAACGATGGGATTGACGATAAGCAACAACATGATGTTCACGAAAATGTCCATGTTCATAGAATTCTTGTATTACAAGCC
This sequence comes from Pythium myriotylum, assembly GCA_023091665.1. Lineage (NCBI taxonomy): Eukaryota > Oomycota > Peronosporomycetes > Pythiales > Pythiaceae > Pythium > Pythium myriotylum. The sequence goes on along the minus strand of JALJCQ010000017.1, from coordinate 3,045,019 downwards.
ACCAGTCACATACACATCACTCATCTGGGACATCCATCAATGTCATGACTCGACTTGAGGATAGTGTGCCGCGGATGACGACGTGAGATGTTGGATCCTTCACAATAATTTACCTTTGATCCCCGCTAAAAACTTCATGGGACTTGTCAGTGCTGATATTGGGGAGGAAATAGATAAGCATGGCGCCTTGTCTTGGCAAGCCGCAACTTCATCATGTGTTAGAGGTAATCTAGTGTTTGGTGGCAGATGTGGTGGTAGTCTAACTGGCCATCAACATCGAAGCACGTCAACGACACTGCGATCTCACTATTTCCTCATTGCAATGCTGTTCCTATGAGGTATTCACCATTTGGAACTCAAGTCCAAAGCGATTGCTCGAAACCCGAAGGATCCCATCGTGACAATCTCAACAGAAATGGACACCCTTGTGTAGCGTCACCAGCCGAGCAGGACCGTGTCCCGACGGATAAGGCCCAAAAGGCGAGGCCTCCAACCAACATAGCCGAATGCGGTCCAACGACCTTGCAGCCACCAGTCGGTCAAGACTGTGTCACGATGGTTGAGATCCACAGAGCCGCAACAAGTCCAACGACCTTGCAGCCACCAGTTGATCAAGATCGTTTCCCGACGGATGAGGCCCACAAGGCGAGCCCTGCAACAAACGGAGGCGCAAACAATCCAACGACTGTTGCGCCGCCAGTCGATCGATACCACGCCCCGACCCAGACGATTGAAGATGTCAGTTTCGCTCTTATTCCCGCTGGTCACGTGACGGTGCACCAACCAAGCGAGCAACAATCACCCATGTATATCGTTGTTGGTGGTAATGTATTCTCAATTCCAAGGTTTGTCAAGCCCCCTGGCGGGACGCGCGACTCACTGACGCGGATGACGCCAAGAGCCAGGGCACGGTTAGTACCAACATTCGTAAGCTTGGCAACCGACGGACGAACGTCGATCTATCACAATGTTGTTGGTTCGGCTATCGAAGCATCGCCAAAGACAGCTCCCGAATATTTGAAGGAGATGCGTAGCCGTGAACCTCAAGACATCTTGGTCACTCAAAAACGGGTAATAATGGATGTGTTTCCGTCGTGGAAAGAGGTTTTTGAGTTTTTTCTGGACCGTAAGGAAAAGGCTACCGACATGGTGTTCCGTGACCAGTTCATGAACTGCGACGGTCTTATTGTGCAAGACCCTTATGACCCCGACGACGACAACGAAGGAAACGTTCGTAATCTTACGGTTGTTGAGATTCAGGCGTACTTCTGTCAACATTACCTCTACATAAAGCTGAACGAAGATTCCAAGCGGCCGACACAAACTCCCAACAACGGCGTTCTGCTCCGAATGCGGAAGACGTTCTGTTCAAATTTTGCACGCAGTGCAGAGTCTGTCGGATCACTAGCCTATTGGTGGTTTGATGGGCCGATCAGGCGCAAACGAATTCAACCAGTGAAGTAACTAAACGTAATGTAACAATTCCAAGCCGAAGTATTTTCGTTTCGCTCTAGGCGTTGTTGATACATCCTATCTGAGAACCAGATATATCTAACTACAATGTGAAACAGTCAATTTATCACGTCTGCACAGCGAATGGCGACGACTCCATGTCGCCGTGGAAATCGCAACCGATGAACTACGAGAATTACTTGGAAGACGTCTGAATACTCCATGTCAAGAGAAATGTGGTGCAATTGTGGTCTGAATATGTGTGGATGAGTGAACAGATTGATAAAAACAAGAATCGGTCGCCTTCAACATGATGAAGACACATCGTCGGATACGCGACGTGAGCATCGAATCATCATTTGGGAGCAACCTGGATATGTGCGTACTAGACAGGCAATTCACCCAAGAGCATGATAAACACACTGGCCTTCGGGTAGCTTTGCTTATAGTTCATGAACCAGTACTGTGACGTGTTTGACCTTCGCGACCCTTTCACAACAAACTAAGGAGTTACTGCATTGACACCGTCCAATTCAAGGACCAAATGTCAAATGGGAACTTCTGACTGTCAATATCAGATGTCTAAAATGTCGATATTAGAGATGAAGCAAACCTACTCCTTTTGTTGTTGATGGCTTGTCGTTGTACTTTGTGTGATAAGAGACGATACAGCATCTCAAACGGCTCGTGCGGCCAAAACAAGGAATATCCGTCGAAAATGCCTGATGTAAAGATGATTGGTGGTGCGTATATGGTGAAGAACTTACCCAAAGACGATGAAATTTGCTGGAGATGATCACAACATACATACCTGCTACTCAGGCAGGTATGTCCCTAACAACCAGTTCATCAATTGTGGCGCTGGGAGAACGAATAAATACCGGACTTTCATGGATTGAAATCAATCCACGAATAAATACCGGACTTTCATGGATTGATTTCAATCCATGAAAGTCCGGTATTTATTCGTTCTCCCAGCGCCACAATTGATGAACTGGTTGTTAGGGAGATTGCGTGTTAAGCATAATTAAAGATTGATGTTTTGTTCTTGGGTTTACGTCAAGTTTCCGAAATATTGATGGTTTAGTTGGTTGTTACGCGCTCCGCGATAGCTTGCGCGGAGTTTGCACCGCCAACTTCGCTTCGCTCGTGGCGAGCAAGGCAAGTGCTAGAATAGATAGATCATACTGGGGAGTGTTGGGTCGCGATTGATCATGCCTCGGTGTCGCACGGAACCGATTGGTTGGAAAGAAGCGAGTAGTTACGGCTAGAGCTAAGGTATGAATGACGGGGCTGCAGGGGCAGCTCTCTCGGGACTTGATGATTATGCATGAAGACGCGTGCTTGCGCGTGACTTCTTCCAGTGCTCGTGATTGGAGTGTGCTGGTGTGTACGGCTCGTAATCGTGCGGGTGCCCTCGTCGATTCCCGTTGGCTGTCGGCACGGGCAGAGTAAGACACCACGACGGTCACATCTGGGGGTGGGGGGTACGCTCCCCCCCCTCGCATGGGCACTCGCTCCAAGCCACAGCAATGTACTAGCTGGTTTAACAAATTTATGGATTTGGGTCACAGTTGGCTTTTTTGTATGGGAAAAGTCTTTTGCCCTAGCCTCAGCGAGGAAAAGGCTTCATCATAGTGTTTCGAGTACACATCATAACCCTGGCCAGGTACAAATCATAGAACATAGCCAGGACGGCTGAAGGCGAGGCACAACGATTGGTTCAGAGAACAAACGCAAAGTGGGAGACTCGTGTGGCTGTCATCACAACTGAACCCGAGCAGCGACAATCGGATGATCCCCCACAGACATTCACTCTGAGGAGTCCTGTGAACTGCGTGGCGTGTTCTGGAATAATGGCTATTCTGTACGCGACAACGTGATCGGCACGAAAACAATCAACCAACTTGTAGACACTGCTGCACGACTGGAATACAGCCCAATATTCAACAGGGTCTACAACAACAACGACAAACGACTGGTGGCACATATCCCGATGAAAAACAAGCCCCTCCACAAGCGAATGACATTCCTGCTGCAATCTATCTACACCGATCACTGCGAATAGTCTCACCTCGACTAAAAGCCGTGCATCGTACTTTAGCGAATGCACCACAATTACTCCCACCCCGACCAAACAGTGTGTGGACCTGGTTCACATTTAGTCGGTGCTTTTCACTCACCAAAAGGTCAGTGCAATCAAAAGGAACAATCTGGCGCAGTGGTTTGGATCTCCTCGCCCATGAGCTACCCCGGGTTCGATTTCCCGCCTCGGTGACTGTTTCCAGTCCCCTGTAGGATAGGGTAGGTAGGGTAGAGTAGTTTTAGGAAAAAATGGGACTGGCCTCAGCCGTCCAGGTTTGCAACTTTTTCGACCTGAAGAGTGAATGTAGCACATTCATTCCATAACTTTTATCTGAGGAACTTTGAGAAATTGACACAGTCATTGATTTAACCACGACTTGTCGAATCAGTCTATTATGCCAACTGTGTACCCGATATACTGAATTAAAATCAAACTGCAATGTCCTCGCTCCCGTTGAACTCCCTGGGATGCTTCTTGACAATCTCCTGCAAATGCGCATGGAGCTGCATCACCTCCTACTTACCGTTCAGCCCGTTGTTGAGGCCACAGAGAATGATGGCCTTCCGCGCGAACGTGATGACATCAGCATCACGCTGCTTGTTTACCTCTTCCACGCAGTCGGCCGCGAGCTGTAGAAAGAAGGACTTGCCGGGGTTGTGAAGTTTCCCCGGCCAGTTGCCTTGCTTGTCTGGGGCATTGCTGAAGGCCGCGGCCTTGATGAGACGAAGCTTCTCCTTCTCCCACTTGTAGCGCCATACCCCCTTGATCTTCTGGATGACGAACGAGTCGGCCGGCGGGCAAAGGTGAGTTGCGTTAGCCGGCAAGAAGTGCAGAGTCATGTTCAGGTCGGCAAGGCCGTCGTGTGAGCCGGCTTTATGGCCACCAGGCGTTGTCAACAAAGACGTGCTTCTCCTTCCCGCTCGATGGGTTGCACAGAGGATCCTTGACCCATTCGGAGAAGATGCGCTGGTCCATCCATCCCTTCTTCCCCGACCGATACGTGATGCGCCCGGAATGTCGTCTGGCACGCCACGGATCGGGTAGCTCCCCTTGTAGTTCTTGAAGACGACCATGACTGGCTCGATGCGCCCGTGGATGCCCCCACTGAGCTTGATGACCAACGTCACCCCCTCGCCGCCAGAGACGGCGTCTTGGTACAAAATGTTCTCTTGTCCTGGGAACCCGAGCGTAACGCCGTCGTCCTTGTTGGTGACGGAGTGCGTCTCGTCCATGTTGAACGTCGTGTCGTCCTTCAAATCGCCCTCATCAAACGCTCTCTTCATGGCTCCCAGGTGGGTAGAGACGGCACGCTCGATGCTGACGAGTTTCTCGGGGCTGCGCATAAGCTTGCTGGAACGCCGGCGTACCATGATGTCGAACCGCTCATAGAACGTCTGGATCCAGCGGCAGGTGATTCGATCGGCCAGCAGGACGCCGCTCTCGTCGCGAGAAGACGCTGTGTACTGGCCGGTCGATTCCCTCAAGAGTTCCTTGGCGACCTCCACCATCAGGCGTTGAGAGAGCTTCACGCCGAGGTTCCGGAGTCGGGCGAATTCTGAGTGCAGCTCGTCGTGCAGCCAGACGACCCACGCAGCGCGCTTCGACCTTCGCCCTGGCACAGCCGTAATGTCTATCCGCTTGGTGATCCCCGGCTGTCGATGCACGACGGACATCATTTCCCCCGAGAGAATCGCGATGCGCCTCGCCCACCAGGCGCCCGCCTTGGAGAGGTTGGTGTTCGGGTTTGAGCTCCTGAACACGGAACGGAACTGTCGCACGGCGGCCGACTTGAAACGCTTCATGCCGCTAGCCTCAGCCGCCTCCATCCAGCGAACAACCTTTACACGAGCGGCAAGCGTTGACACCACTTGCGCCCGACGGTCGCTAGCGTGTGTCTTCTTTGCCACTGCTTGCGTCATCTGGGTATTGAAGGCAGCGAGGAGGGGGGGAGGAAGACTGCAGCGACGGGACGCAACCGATGCAGCGCACACTGCCACCAAAGCCCTCGTCAGTGATGGTAATGCCGCAGATCACGTGGTTGCGGCGCCACACACGTCGCAGCAGTGCGATACTGATGCAGCATCATCGCCGCAGCCCGCGCAGGTTGGCGGGTGAGGGGTAGAGTAGGCAGACATCGGGTGTTGGGAGGCTTGCGCTGGGCTTGAAGCTGGGAGGATGTTCTTGCGAATGAGCAAGAGCGTGAAGAACGCGGGACACGCTTTTTGGGCGGGAACCTCAATTCCGTACAGTGGCTTGCATTTAAGTACGATTGTTTGCACACCATTTAGTCAGGGTTGCTTTTGCCGGGGTCTAGAAACACACCGAATAGTCGGTGTGGCACTAAATACCGTGTGAGACTAATTATTTGCACCGACTATTCGCAGTGATCAGTGTACCCGGCTTGGCAACTGAAGAAGTGGACTGTGATCAAATCGCTACCCGATGGTATGCCACAAGACGTGCGCCGCGATTTCCCAACTTTTGAAACCGCCCAGGCACTCGAACAGAAATCCTGGGTGCAGGCATCGCTCTTCATCGCCATCGATGATGACACTGAGCTGGATCTATTTCCATCGGGTTACACTGGGGCGGTTATGGAATGTAACCGTACCCGAGTGAAAATTCCAAAAGGTGGTATGATAGTGTTTCGTGGTGATCTCCCTCATGCAGGAGTGAAGTACGGTCGCGAGCACATTTGCAATCACTGTTTTCTGCGGGTCGAAGGTGTCTAGCAGAAGGATGATTCGACAGAAGCCGTACCGATGCACAAATATTTGTGTAACTTCTGTTTTGAAGTATTCTCGGAGAGAAAGGCTCGCGACAACCACAGACGTTATTGTATCAAGAACCCAAGGAAGTTGGAGCTTGCTGAAACACGCAAGTGGAAGAACAACGAAGGAGCGATTTGTCATTTGTGCAACAGAGAGTTCAAAAAGAAAGACACTCTCTCCAAGTACTCGTGTCCGGCAGTGGCTCAATCAAGCTCGGATGAAAGCAAAGTCGATGAGTAGATAATTTTTGAATATACATGGTAAGTATAAACTCTTGGTCTTCTCTTCAATCAGTCTTTGTACAGATCCGCAGGTGGCTCCCGGATGTTTGGGTCTGAGATCCACTGGTGACCTCGGATGATACCTTCCGCGATCCTGGAGGCTGTTGCGTGTTTGGGTCCGAGATGCATTGTCGGCACTCTGATGCGGAAGTTCGATGAGGAGGGCACGCTGATGCAAAATTGGACAGAAGTTTCACCAACGTAGTTGAGCTCGCACAGAGATGCTGTGTGGCGTATCGTACTTGCAATTCCAGGTTTTGATTTGTCAGCAAGAATGCACTGTGAACGCAGGTTCCAGGTCTCAACCAAGCAAGACCGTGGCAGACTCTGATGTGGATAGTCCAGCTAACTCTCGAAAATGCATCACGTCTTTAGCCACAGGTAACGTCAGTGAACAGACTCAGCGCCAAGAATCAGCCAATCAGCCACACACGTCCATACCTTGTAGTACCGCACGCATCGACGCAAGCTGCTTCCGCCACACGATTACAAGTTGGACTGCTATATCACCATCGTACGACACCACGTGTAGGCACTCCTGCTACTCACCCAAAATAGGAGCTGAAAGAATAGTATGCGTTGGTGAGTGTCAGCGAACGCAACTAAAGACAGGGACTCACCATGCGGCATTGAGGACCACGTCTAGTCTTGTTGGTTTTTGGACAGTCTTGAACAACACGGCAGTGTACACATGTGATCAGCTCGGTTATGGAACAGCGAGCATGTCATGATTATGGCCCAGGCCCGCTTCAAGGTGACGTCACCTTGAAGATGGCCTGGCGGTCATAAACAATGCCCGGTCTCGCAGCACCGATCCCTTTTGGATGGCTGAGGTGCCGAGACCAGGGTGAGTTCAGGGTGATGCCCCAGGTTCTAGAAACTGGAGGCACAGCACATCCGAGTATATACATATTGTGAACAAAAGGAAAAGAAGGTCATAATCATTAGGAACTTCAAGGAACATGCCGTAGGACACTAGGGAGGGCTCCGAGGGTAGCTCGGAGCCTCCATGCACACAACTAAGGAATTCAAACACATTCTGCATTTTGCCAACAACCGACCAAGTGACCAAGACGTACCAGCTTTTGTAACCAGTCGCACCCACTTTTGGCATTTGGGCGTGACATTTGGTAGCACTTGTTGGTTCGAAGCCCCAACCCTAGAGGACCGACAACCCGTCGTCCCCGCGGCCTCTCGGTGCTCTCGGTGCTCTCAGCTCCCTACCGCTGACCCTTGACCGTCGTAAGTCGACCCTGTCCGTTAGTAACGGCGTGCCCCTGCTAGTCCTGATCGGTACTGTTTCAGTACACTGTGACGGCGGTTCGGGGAGCTCATAGTCCGTTCGGAATCAGGGCGCTACGGTAGGGAAAGCATATGGTAGGCAAGATGTAGCGGTCCACGTGACCACTACACAGCACTTCGCTTGGAGGAAGCGAGAGCAGCCGCTCCGAGTCGACCCCTGTCGACGAGCGCCAAAGACTTGGCAAAAGGCGAGCTGCCATATATTAATCCTCTCTGAGGATTAACCCTAGAGCCCTATATCTCTGGTAAATAAACCGGGGATATTACCTACTGAAATCTGATAAACCTGAGTCACGACTTAGGGTAACTTTTCCCCAAAGTGCACCACCCTAATTATGTAACCACACTACCTATGTAACTGCAAGTATAACTTGTGTACCCCGCTACACCACCCCCACCCAAAATAGAAGACCGGGGGTTTAAAGGGGAAGGTCACGGTACGAAGAGAGAGAGAGAGAGAGAGTGGGAGAAGGTTCGAGAGAAGGAGCAAGGAAAAACCGAGAGAAGCGTCGAGACGAGAGCGCGCCGCCCGCACAGGGAGATTTCCGAAGGCCGTCCGCAGTCGGCACGGTAGCGCGGAGCGCCGCGAGCAGCACAACACAAGCTGCGACAAAGGACGCATGTCCACCCCAAGAGCCGCAGCGGCCGCTGCCGACCCCGGCCCCAACGACGACGAAGACCAACCGATGAACTCACCACCTCCGGCGGAGTCACCGCCACGCCCGCGCGACCGCGCGCTCGAAGACGTCGAGGAAGGCAAAGTTCGCGGGCGTGCCGACGCGAAGACGATGACGCCCCGCGAGTATCGCGAGCGGAAGACCGCCCCACCGCCCCACGACGAAGAGAAACCGCGCGACCCGACGCCGCAAGCTCAAGATGAGTGGGCGTTCGCGCGCGAGGCGCGCCTGCGAGAGCAACGCCTGCTGATGGCTCAGCCAAAGGTCACGCACCGTGACATCCGCGATGGCGCGTTCGACAGCCCAGATCGACGGCGCCCAGCGCCTGCGACTCGCCAGGACTCCCCCGTCCGCGTCGCCGACAAGGTGAGCACCTACGACTTCGGCCTGGGTGCTCCCTGTACGATTGGCGAAGCCCTCGCCGAGCGACACATGTCGCGAGCGACATTCAATCAGTGGCGCTACCACCAGCGTGGGCCGATCTTCGGCGTGCCGATTATCGTCGAGCCCGGCCGCTCGCCGGACGAGTTCAACACTCAGTTCTGAAGGTGGGTCGAGCTCACCAAGCGTGTCGACGTGGCGCAGATGCGCAGCCCGACGTACGTCGGGGAAGTGAAGAAGCTCCGTGATATGCGAATTCGTTTCGCCAAGTTGTACGTCGACAACAGAGTCACTGCTGACATTGAAGCTGCGCTTCTGACCCACCCTGTGGGGACTGCTCAAGGTCAACCTTCTCGAGACTCTTCTCACCGCACGGCAGATGCCGCTATTGGAACCACTCGGGGTGGTTCCGCTCGTGCTCGCGGAGCAAGCCGAGGCAGTCCTCGCGAAGCACCTGCTCCTCAACCCACGAACTCTGGGACTTGGGGTATCCCAGCCACTTCACCAAGATCTCGCGATTCCCGCGACGCGTACGCACGCGACCAAGCGACTCAACGTGGAAGTGGGGAGTCCCAGTACGGTCGATCACCGGAAGCGGCTCGCGGATCGGCCGCCGCGCCTTCCGCTTGGTATGGCTACGCAGCCCCTGCGGGTTTATATCCCGCTGCTGACGCCCACTATCAGCTCCGACGCAACTTGGTCGATCTCGACGATAGATCGAGGGAGGCGGATCGGTGGATCCGGTCGAACTTCGACGAGCTGCAGCGACTCGCGCCGATCGTCGCAAGACAGGAGGAGGCCCTGTGGACGCTTCATCGTCGCATCGAGCATCTCGAGCGGGAGTGTTTCGACCTCCGCCAACAGCTTGGCTTCCAGCAGGGACGGCGTCCTCGTTCGCGATCTCGATCGCCTCTGTCTGTACGCTCGTGGTCGGCGCAAGCCATCAGGGAAGTCGCCGCTCGGAGCCTCACCCGACTCCTCCTCCGTCTCCACGGGACGAAGGTGCGGCTTAAGTAAGCCCATGTAAAACGTCGGATGCGTCTGGATCCAACTTGGCAGATCCAGACGATAGGAGTTGCCACTCCTCTTCACCACTTTGAAGGGACCGATGAACCTCGGCAACAGCTTCGTGCTGTCGAGACGCGAGACCGCGTTCTGAGAGAAGTTCTTCGTATTGACTAATACAAAGTCCCCTTCTTTAAACACCATTGTGTTCTTGCGACCTCGCTTGTCTGCTTGTTCTTTTTGCAGATCTTGGGCAGCAGCCATGGCGTCTCGTACGCGTGAGACAACGTTAAAACGTGTCGTCAGGAGGTCATCCAACTTGCGGCGTTCCGCAATCTTGGGTATCCCATTGAATTGGGCAGCAAGGAGTTCCCGAGCTCCACTTGAGCCAGCCTCGAACTCACCCATGAGGCAAAGAGGGAGCGCCGGATGGCGGAGACCATTCACATAGAATGGGGACAAGCCTGTCGAGGCATGAACAGAACTGTTCATGGCGAACTCCACCATGGGGAGGTGATCGCACCGCGAGAGCGGATCGCTCGCGCAATATGAGCGGAGGATATCCTCGACAACGCGATTGGCACGCTCGGTCTGACCGTCGGTCTCCGGATGATCCGCGGTCGACATGTCGAGCCTGTATCCCAGGATTTGGAAGAGTCCTTCCCAAAAATCACTCGTGAACCTGGGATCCCGATCGGAGACGATCGAATCGGGTAACCCGTGATGACGGAATACAACGTCAACGAACAGTCGTGCACAGTCGAGACCTGTGCAGGTGTCAGACACCGGGGCAAGATGGACCATCTTGCTGAGACGGTCAACAAAGACCAGCACACCGTTGTGCCCTCTGGACGTTCTCGGCATGCCGAAGAAGAAGTCCATGCTCACAGAGCGCCAGCAGTCGCTGGGGACAGGCAAGCTTTGGAGCGGCGCCTGGGAGTGTGCGCTTGGCTTCACTCGCTGACACACGTCACATGTGCGGACATACCGCGATACCCACTTGTACATCTTGGGCCACCAAAACCTTGGGCTGAGAAGCGAGTACGTCTTCTAACGGCCGAGATGGAGCTGCCGAGACTGGTAAGAGACGACTCTCTCATGACCCTCTTGGTCCTTCTGCAGCAGTGCACAGCCGATCGCATAATCGGAGGCGTCGCAGACGACGCTATACGGAGCGGAGTCATCCGGCAACGCCAGGATCGGCGCTTGGAGGAGACTCTCCTTGATCCTTTGGAAGGCCGCTTCCGTGTTGTGGGACCACGACCACTCAACGTCGTTCTTGAGCAGCTGAGTCAGCGGCCGGGCCATTTCGGCGTAGTTCTTCGTGAACCTGTGCAAGTAGTTGGCGAGACCCAACCACTTGCGTAGGTCCTTCACGGACCGTGGCGATGGCCACTCGGCGATTGCCTTCACCTTCTCGGGGTCAGCCCGAACACCGTCGACTCCGACGAAACACCCAAGCACTGGGATCTCTTCGGCACCGAAGATACACTTATCCAAGTTGTCATAAAGCTTATGCTCCTCGAGGCATTCGAGAACTTGGCGGAGGTGATCCTCATGGAGCGCATCCAAATCACGACCGGGCTTCGGTCTCGTGTGGACGTAGATGTCGTCAAAGTACGTCTGCGCGAACGCTCGCAGGGAACGGAACAAATGGCTCACCAGGCGATTAAACGTCGCTGGGGCGTTCGACAGCCCCTGTGGCATCGCGAGCCACTCCCAGAGCATACCGCTCGGCGTACTGACGGCTGTCTTGGGGATATCCCCACGCTCCATGAGCACTTGGTAATGACCGTCGACCAAGTCGAGAGAACTGAACTTCTTGGCGCCGGACATCCGGTGGATGATCACATCTTTCCGAGGGATCGGAGTGGACGCAGGGATCGTCTGCGCGTTCAACTTGTTGTACGCGTGGACGATCCTCCACTTGCCATTTGGCTTACGCACACAGAACGTTGGTGCGCTGTGCGGTGAGACGCTCTCGCGCACCAGGCCAGCCTTGGCTTTCCTAGCAAAGAACTCATCAATGAAGTCCGATTGTTCGGCCGGCAGAGCCCACTGGCGAACCGTCACATAGCTCGAGCCAGGCTTGAGCTTGATCTCGTGGCGGACGCCACGGTCAGGGGGCAGCCCCGCCGGCGGATTCTTGGTGAGGCAAGTCTCCGCAAACCGCTTGACCAGCGGGTAGAACCGATCCTTCGGATTCTTGAGAATGGCTGAACCACGGCGAGCGTCAAACTTCTGACGAAACTCAATGAGGACATCCTCGTCAATCACCGTCGAGGTGTTGAGTTGCCCGAGGTCTCGCTCAGAACGGAGGATCACGACCTCAGCGATCTCACCAGCCTTGAGCTCGGACGAAATCGTCCATAGGAAGTTCCTCTAAGCTAGTAAGCTCGGAGAACTCTGGCAATGGTGCCATATCGACCGTAGACGGATCGATCGACGACCCCGTCATCACATCAACGATGTGTACGTCATACGATGCGCCCGAGAGCGGGAGCTGCTCAGCCATGGGCTCGGACGTTTCCGAAGGGCGTGAAGACGGCTCAACCGCACGCGGGCACGCGACAGGGGGACACATCCCCGAAGCATCTTCCATGCTGGTACTCGGAGGGGGCGGAGACGACTCGACGCCCTCTTCTACGCCGTACTCCACGGCAGACGGCACGACCGTCTCCGGAACACCCGAGGTGTCCATGGCGTTCACTACGCCAATGAAGTAGGCACTTTCATCATCCTTGATGGGGCTCGTCAGTCGGCGGACGAAAGAGGGTTCATGACGCTCCTGAACTTCGTTCCTGCCGGGAGACGTGCTCCCAATCGACTTGGTCCTCCAGTCGATCCACGGCTCGTGGCGCTCGAGCCACGGCATTCCGAGGATGAGGTCAAATCTCTCATCCATGAGCACTGTAAAGCGCTCGACTGAGTCGAAATCGACAAACGCAATGCGTAGAACGACCTCGATCTTCCTCGTCTCTGCGGCGATTCCCGTCGCAAGACGCACAGAGACTCTTCCGAGATCTCGCTCACAAGCTTGAGCAAACAGAGAAGGATTTTCAGCAATACTTTGCTTGCGACCGTAATTGCGCGTCGCATCAGAGTCTATTAAGACCTTTAAGGAACGTGAGAATCCTTTCCCTTGAGCAGTGACGACGATGAGTTCGCCACTGACACGTTGTTTGTCAGCTGCCGAGAAGAGATCTTCTCTAGGGGGCGGCCCGCCCCGCGATGGTGTCGTGTTCGACCTCGCGGAGTGAGGGACGATCGCCCCAGCAGACTGCCCCGCGTCTACTGGGAATTGTCGTTTCCCTGAGACGCGGACGCGGGTCCGCCTCGGCCTACCGAGCGACGTGGTCTTCCACGACGGGCGCGTGCACTGCCCCTATTGCGCGGGCAATCGCGCTGGAAGTGGCCAAACTTCCCACAAGTGAAACACTTGATGTGAAGTGCCTTCATGTCGATCGCACTCAAGTCGAACGTGCTCAGATCGACCCCGCTGAGGTCAATTACACTCAGATCCATCGGCTCCGAAACCGGAGGTTGGACCGGAGGAACCGGAGACGGCGCTGCCGGATTCGCGGGTAGACCCCGTGCGAGGCGCTGGACGTAGTCTTCTCGCAACGCGACGACGAACGCGTCTTCCAAGAACGCCGGTTCTTCGCGGAAAACCGCGGCCTTTTCGGGGCCGGGATTCATCCCTTCCATGAAGGTCGTGAGCATCACGTCCTCGGCGAGAGTATTCGCGGCCATGTTGGCACGGAGTTGTCGCAACTCCTGCACAAAGGGCGCAGGTCGCGATTGCCTTGGCGACAGGCAAGGAATGCCGCGCGCTGGCGGTGCGCCACGTTCGGCGGCTAAAACATCAGCTTCATGGCATCGGCGAGTGATGGCCAATCGCGGAAAAATCCGGGCTGTGAAGTCTCACAAGTCAAGGCCCAGACCTTGGCGCGGTCCTTCATGTTGGATATCGCGAAAGTCACCTTCTGACGTTCGTCGCGGATACGACCTGCCGCCACTGCGAGCTCGACCTCGCGCTGCCAAAAGACGAGGTTCTCGCCTTCAGCCCCAGAGTACTGGGAGACCGTGACTCAAACGGGCTTCGGACCTTCCGGGGGTGCGGGAGAGGGCACATAGCTGATGGTGGGAGCCACCGTCGCAGCCTGAGTCGCTTGAGCTGCGGCGACGCGAGACGTAACAACGTCGAGCACGTGTTGCTCCAGAGCAATCTCATAGTCGCGGAATCGCGCAATGTGAGCGAGGACTTCGCCAGAGCCGCGTTGAAGCAGCTCGTTGATGCTTGCTCGGCCATTGATGGTCTCCATCTTCTGGAGATAGGCCCACTGGGCGTCATCCAGATACTGATGGTCTTGACGCCATCGCGAAGTCGGAAGCTTCGGACATGGCGATGTCGGTGTCGGATTGACGACAAGTGCTACCAAGTGTAGCGGTCCACGTGACCACTACACAGCACTTCGCTTGGAGGAAGCGAGAGCAGCCGCTCCGAGTCGACCCCTGTCGACGAGCGCCAAAGACTTGGCAAAAGGCGAGCTGCCATATATTAATCCTCTCTGAGGATTAACCCTAGAGCCCTATATCTCTGGTAAATAAACCGGGGATATTACCTACTGAAATCTGATAAACCTGAGTCACGACTTAGGGTAACTTTTCCCCAAAGTGCACCACCCAAATTATGTAACCACACTACCTATGTAACTGCAAGTATAACTTGTGTACCCCGCTACACAAGAAACATCTGGTGGACCTCACAGCTGCCTCAGTGGTCAACACCTCGAAGCCGATCGCAACGGCTATAACCCGTAATATCACCTTGACGATTCGCCGGAACGTCTGTCACGTCTATGTGTAACGTCTTGCTGCTGTAATTGCAAGCTGACAAGAAGGAGACAGTAAAAAGGAGTCTGAGCAAGTAAGAGACTCAGGAAGGAAGAGAAGAGACCCAGGAAGAAAGACACGCAGGAGGGTCAGGAAGAAGGACAAGGAAGAAAGAAAGCACAGACAGTAACTGACAAGCAGACAGAGATGAGGACAGGCAGACATGACGGAAATCGCAGAGTTGATGCAAGGGTTGATGCAGTTGTTGAACCAGCAGCAAGTGTTGATGGAGAACTTCCAACGTAACCAAGTACCCGTCGAGTTAACGCAGATTTTGCAGCAGCAACAACAGCTGATGTAATCGCTGCAGAAACTCCAAGAGCCGCGTACTCTCAAGGATGTAAAGCTAACCGGACTCAAGTTACCACACTTCTCAGGAGAGAATGATTCGTTCATACTCTACGAGCAGAGACTTCTACACTACTTCGACGCACACGGTCTCGATTGGAAGAATGCGAGCCTGTCAACGCAACTTTGGCGATTTGTGCAAGTACTTTAGAAGGACCAGCAGCGCAACTGTGGATCGACCGTTCATCGGTCATCGACTCTGTTCAGGAGCTTCTGGATGAACTTCGTGATGAGTTTGTTCCGCACGATCTTCAGATGCGACTTCGACAACAGATGCGCGCGCTACGACACAGAGACTGCAGGAACGTGAGTGAGTACATCGGCAAGTTCCACACTCTCGTCCTCCAGGTCACGAACATGACCGAGATGGACAAGATAGTGTACTTCATTGAAGGACTTATGCCTGAGACTCAACAAGAAGTGGCGTACTCGCACCCTCAAACATTGAAGGCAGCTATCAAGACAGCTCTGGACTACGAGCGATCACATTTCGGCGGACAAAGACGCAACCGCAGACCACCTGCTCAGTCTCCATCAGGTGCAGAGCCCATGGAAGTCGACAACGTCAACACGACATCGCGTCCAAAGAAATGTTTTAACTGTGGAGGTGTTGGACATATTGCAGCAATCTGTCCTATGTGGTGTAGCGGGCAGCAAAATTACTCTTGCTGGGCGCTTCCCACGTCAGCGTCTGTGCAGGATTCGGTAACGACCGCACCCTGGACACAAACGCCCCAGTTCTTTGGTCTTGTACCCGTTCTGGGACCGTGGACTCGAGATCCCGCGTTGCAAGCGCGGAGAAGACAAGATCCGTTGAGCCTTGAGCGGAAGAGACGCGCCGCAACGGTTACACGCGCGGCGTGGCCTGGATCCGGTGCGTAGCGCGACCGGCAGGACTTGACACGGGATCCGCACCGCGAGGCTTGGATCCGACCTTGAAAACGACCTTGACCTTCCCACAGTGTCTCGGGACACTGGAACTTTAACGTGGGCTGCTTGCCACCCACGGGACTTGGGGGTTGAAGCTGCACGAGGCGGGGGGCGCGCTGGGTTCTCCTGACCTTGACCGCAGCTGACGCGTGCCTCTGACCTTCCCTCTTGTTCGCCGCTTGGCCCGGGGACTTGAGCTTGAGGGGGGAAAATCGCAACTTGTTTGTTATCGGCCAGACACGTGTCCGGACCCAACTTATGTGGTCCACATAAATCCGGTTTTAACCCCGGATCCGGGTGTTCCACACAAAATCAGACCATGAGACACGAGATCCAGCACCTACCCTACGCCTACTACCTGTACCCTACATATTAGCCTAACTAGCCTAGTCTAGCTTAAACTTCGCCTTTCCTTCTGAGACTCGGGACCCACAATGAGGGACATTAGGGCCCTCTGGATCCCCAACCGGAGCTCCTGCGGGACGGTTTAACCGTCGGATCCACGGGGTAGACGGTGGTGAGAGACCGCGGCCTCTCTTTCTCAATCCGCATCACCACATCCGCCCCCAAGGTTGGTGGGTTTGCACAACGAGCGCGCCGACCTTGCTCCATTCTTCAATCGGCCGGCGCACCCGCGCACATGTCGGATCCGCCACCTCCAGCGCCTTCGAGCACACCGCCGGCGCAAGATCCGCCTCCTCGAACGCCAGGAAGGGACCGTGGGGCTCCACGCTTACCGCCAGGTCCGGAACCTTCGCCTCCTCCGCCTGCCGCATCAACTCAAGACGCCGGCAGCGTTGCTTCGTTGATCTGCCCGGACTGCGTCGCTGGCGGCGCGGATCCTCCTCCTGGAGCTTCCTTCGCACAGTTCGCACAGTTCTACGATGCTCGACACGAAGCTCTTCGTCGCCACGTCTTCACGGTGCATCAGGCTCACGACGCAGCGCAGCAGACCTTCATGCGCTCGGTTGGGGACTTGCAGGATGCAGCAGACCGTCGACTCCGTCTTGTCCGTGAACGGGTAGGCCAGATCCACACCCTTGAGGCGTAGCTTGCATCGGCCGCACCAGAATCTGCAAGCGTTCGCGTAGATGCTACTCAGGTTGCGCGGTTGACGCGTTGGATCCAGATCTTGACGCTACATAGCCCAACAACGACGAAGGCAGCGGCTCTGACAGCAGAAGCAGCACCGTGGACCAAGCCGTCGAGTCGATTCGTTGATTCTCGTCGCATCGTCCGCTGTGAGGCTGTGTAATCCACAACACACGTCCTTAGTCTTCAATCGGCACGACTTTCGCTTGCCTTGACACCTTAGCGACGGATCTTCACTCTTCGGCTTTGGTTCTTGTCGATTCTTACTTCACACGCCGTGTTCACCCTTCATCTCTTTGGATCCACGCTCCTGAGGCCGTCTTCCTGCGGATTCTCACTCTGCATGCCGTTGTCGAGTCAACTTGGCCGTATTCCATCCGTCCCCAGCCGTATCTCCGCAGACCTGGTCTCATCTTGTCTCCTCGCGTTGGATCCTCGCAACTTATCACGTCTTGCCTTGGATCTGCGGCTGTCGTCGTCCCTTCCCCTGGATCGGCCATGAAATTCACTGATCTCAACCTCTCTGCGTCGGATCTAGCTGCTAGCACCACTTCGACTTGTAGATCCAGTACGATTCCCCATACGACACTTCATATGCATATACATACACATGCTTCTTCAACATTCTGACTTCTGCTTTCCCATGTGCACACAAAAGTCAAGGGCCCTCTCAGACCCCATGGACCCTCGCGGATCTACCCCACCGACGGCTCCTCGGTCGACTGCATCATCTGAAACCGATTACGAGCACGTTCCCGACGATTAAAATCGTAGATCAGGCCTCCGCAGTTCAGATCCTCCTCACGAACCCACGTCGGATCATCATACCCTTTCCACTTGACGTGGAACTCGACGTAACTCCGTGCGTTCCTTGTCCTTGGTCTAACAACACGCCGATCCAACAGTTCTTCCACTTCGTACATTCCATCCTCCGGATCTGGCTCGAAACTGTCCTCTGGCAGAAGAGCCTCGTCGAAATCGAACCTCTGGTCTTCTGGTACACGGATCCGCACTTGTGGTCTCATTGGAGCTTCCCGACAAGGTTTTAGACGCGACACATGTACCCACGGTGACAATCGGTAGCCGGATCCGTCAATCTCGAGCTTATACATGAAGCCGTCTCGGATCTCGCACACACGGAAGGGTCCGTGCCACTTGTGAGCTAGTTTCCTTGCCAAACCCTCCTTAACTCGTTCAATATACAGCCACACTTGAGATCCGACCTCCAGAGGATGTACCGTCACGTCAGCGTTCGCCCTGTCTGCTCTCTCGGCTTGTGCAGCTTGGATCCTGGCGTTGGCCTCACGGCGCGCATAAGTGTACTGTCGTTGAATCCGGAACCTCCATCGTCGTGGATCCAGGTCCTGGGTCTCTGTACTGCCACACAGCAGCGTGCTCTCCAACGTAGTCTTTGGATCCCAGCCGTGGATAAAGTAAAACGGCGTTTCGTTACGGATCCGATCGTGCGACGTGTTGATGGCAAACACCAATCGCTCGGCGTAATCATCCCAGTCTCGCTGTCCTTCGTCCTCCACGTACATACGTAGTGCCCTTGTAAGTGTCTGTACCATCCTCTCCGCGGATCCGTTGGCCTGCGGCCGATACGCCATCGTAGCTCTCTGGCGCTGGCCCATCAGCTTGTTGAAGGCTGCAAAGAATTCAGCCATGAATCCGGGTTCTCGATCGTGGCGGATACATTCACTCGCTCCGAATCTTCGAAACACACACTCTTCGTACGCCTCAGCCACCACCGGGGCGGATCTGCTGCGATTTGCCTTCGCGATCACGTATCCGGAGAATAGATCCACTCACAGTAGCAGTTCTGTGTTGCCTCGATGACTCTTGGGCATAGAGGGGACGTGATCCATTGCAATTACTTGAAAAGGATACGTAGCGTGTACATTCCCAGGTGATGGACCTCGGATCCACGGCCTTCCCTTGCCTGTCTGACAGTCTTGACAGCTCCCCACATACTGCTGTACATCCCTGTACATAGATCTCCAATAACAGTACCGTCGGATCTTCGCATAGGTACGAGTGACTCCTTGGTGACCTCCCTCAACACTCGTGTGGTAGTGGTGGAGCACATCGTCGATTAACGTAGTCGGAATTACCAGTCGCACGTCTAGATCCTCGGATCCGTGACGTTTCGGGCGGCTCACGTAATACAGTAGTCCATCCTCGTCAACTTCGAAGTCATCTGCCACCTTAGCACACCTCTGGAGCCTTGCACTGTCCAATCGAGTCAGATCTCCGGCTAGAAAGAGTTTTAGGTCTTGGATCCACACTTCTTCCTCTTGTGCAACGCGGATCCGGTCTATACGCAGCTTCGCAATCATTCCAGGGTTGTGAACCTCATTCACGCGTCGATCCTGAGCCGGATCCCCGTCAGCAGTGCTTAGATCCCTCATTTCCCGGTGTTTCTGTCGTCTCGTTTGGACCGCATACACTCTGTTCACATCAGACACCGGATCTGCCACTTGGATCACCTCACCGAGACGATTCATTGTCTCTAGGTCCTTTCTCAGCTCTGGATCCACTGTATCCGTCCCACTTTGCGTCTGTAGAGCCCTTGTAGCAAGTAGATCCGCCGCGGCGTTCCACTCTCTCTTCACGTGTACTAAGTCGCACCGTCTCAGGGTCTGGACCTTTTTGCAGGCCTCTGCATGGAGCAACTGTAGTCCTGGGGCTCGACACTCCATCTCCCCTCGGATCTGACTGACTACCAGCTTTGAGTCACCACAAATGACTAGATCCTTGAGGTTCAGCTCTGTAGCCATCGTGTGGACGAGCAAAAATCCACGATACTCGGCCTCATTCACTGTGATGTCGTCGAAATACTCGGACGCACTCAGAATCACTGTCCACTCAGGGAACTTCCACAGGATCGCACTACAGGAGCCGCCCTTTCGCTTAGATCTCGCCGAGCCATCAAAGCTAGCGACAATCACTCTTGTATCTGACGGCAGGGTCGGCACTGGGACCTGGATCCGTGGCCTCCGCTTGACCGTGAGCGGCGAGATGGCCTCGAGAGCTTCATTCATGTGGTCTCTAGGAGAGGATCCTGCGGCGACAAGTCCTAGAAAGCCGTGGATCTCTTCGACCCCCTTCTGGATTTCCAATGACCAGCCAGATAACATAGCGGCCCATATAGCTAGTCGGCCCTGCAGACCCTTGGTCTTCCAGAGCCAACCCAGCGTCGACGACGCTGTGAGCACGCGGATCTTCCTACCAGCAAGCATATTATAGCAGACATCGAGGACTCTGAGCAGGGCGAGGATCTCGCCCTCGGCCTCCGAGTAGTTTCGTTCGTGCTGCTTGGTCACGCGACTAGTGAAACGGACAGGTTCGTACACATCGTCGTAAGCCTGAAGTACTGCACCTGAGATGGGCCATTTTGTCGCGTACACAGCGACGACCACATCACGGGCAGGATCAAAGTGCCTCAGCCTTGGAGCCTCAAGGATTCGTCGTTTGAGCATCTCGAAAGCACGTTCCGCCTTCTCCTGCTGCACGGATCTTTCCATGGATCTCGGATCCAGATCCGTGACAGTTTCAGGATCTGTGACAGATCCCGGACCCCCGACGGTTACAGAACCTGCGACAGGTGCCGGATCCGATATCGACCGAGGTCTATATTGATCTTGACGTTGTAATTGACCGGATAAATGTCCATTCGAGCTCAATAAGGGTTTCCACTCATAGAGGACGGCCGCAACCGTCGCGAAGTCGTCCACAAAGCGACTATAGTAGTTGACACTTCCCAGGAAGGACTGCATAGCACGTAGAGTTGTCGGGAACGCCAGATCCTTCAGCGCAAAGGGATCCTTGAGATTTGGAAGGATTCCTTGAGGATCCACTTTTTGTCCGAGGTATTCTACCACGGGAACGCCCCAGACACTCTTCTCGACACTGATAGACAGGTTCCAATAGACACACGCGTCCAGAAAGCGTTCAACAAGGTCACAGAGCTGGATCCAGGTCTTCGCCGGCAACAAGAAGTCATCAATGTAGGATCGGCGCTGCATGAGCGACCCTTCGCTTGGATCCGCGACCTTTCCGTTCTCAAACACGTCCGAGGAGTGGGATCCGATGGGATCCGGGCTTCTATCGACAGGATCCGCTGGGTAAACCTCAGACCCGCCATTATTAGAGATCCTGAAGGTATTATAGACCACATTGTCGACAATCCGCTGGTAGATCTGAGGTGCATTCTTTAAACCGAAGGGCATACGGGTCCACTCATACAAACCGAAGGGAGTAATGAATGCTGAGATCTTCTGAGCCCGTGGCGTCATCCGAACGACCCCAAAAACCACTAGCCATGTCTAGAGAGCAAAACCACAGCATTCCTTCAAGGTTTTCGAGCAGATCCGAGACTAGAGGCATGGGATACACCATGAGTACCGTCAGGGCGTTGACTACCCGGTAGTCAATACAGAGTCGAATCTCTCCGTTCTTCTTCTTGATGATTACGATCGGCGAGGCCCACGGAGACTTCGAAGGACGGATCAGACCATTCTTAAGCAGACCTTTGAGCAACTTAAACAGCTTTTCCAGAAATTCTGGGCGGACCTTGCGTACAGGCTGAGCCAGTGGCTTGGCATTGCCGACATCAATATCACAGATGACGCCGTTGGCTGCCGGCGGCATAGCATCGCCTTTGCCCATCAGAACCTGGGATCTACGCCAAATAATATTTTTGAGACGATCCAGATCCTCCTTAGAGCTGACAGACGGGTCTCCGACGTTGAGATCTTCCTTTCGGAGCGGATTTCGGCTCTCACTATCGGATCCATGACCGATATCCGGTAAAACTGCAAACCCTGCTTCTAAATCCTCCACCAGAGGATCAGAACCTTCGATAATCACTACTTCATCAACTGCGCCGGCCAGATCCAGGTCGAGGTCCGTTACTTTCGACACAAGCATGATACGTGGGACCTCGGAGGCCTCGATTAAGTCATAAGACGACAGATCTGAGTTGCAAAACGCCGGATCCACACAGTTAAGCACCGAAATATTATTCTGAACGTCGGGATCCGACTGCTGAGTCTCTCGAATGTGTGGATCCACATCGGAAACGGGGAATTCCACCTCCAAAGTCGATCTTAAGCACCTTTCGAGCAAATTAACACCACTGGACACCTGATTCACAGCCGATACACCCTCTCGAACGTCACAAGCAATGAAATCACCGTCTGGATCATGGATCTGAGCACTAGAAGACCGAACAACACCTGCAGGATGATGAACTACGGCTGGAACAGTAGGATCCGAACCGAAAATTGCAGATGAAGCCCCTTGGAGCTCGGAAATAGCCAAATCAACGTCTTTGAGTGATGGTTCTTCCTCCTGAGCATGGATTTGGTCTTCTGAGGTAGCAGGAACATACTCATGCGAAGTCTTAGAGACACTAGATGCAAGATCCACGCAGGATCCAGCTAGATGAGCATCCTTGACGGCGAAATCGACCTTCTTGACAGGGATCTGAATATTTTTCACCACGTTAACTCCACCAAAAGGCCGATTCATCGCTCTGAGGCGGGGATCCGAGCCCGAATGCGACGCTAAGTCATTCCGAGGATCAGAAACCGTAAGAATAGCAGCACCAACGGCAGAATCTTCGACGTGAGGTGGGATTCGAGTCTCTGAGGTCGCACTAGAAATACTCTGCGATGGATTTGTGGTGTTTTCCTTTCGCGTACAGCCAGACCCAGCCGAGTACACCCCTTTGACCACCGAGTCAGTGCCCAAAGCACACAAACGACCATCCGGAGTGGAAGAAACACCCGCTAGCGATGAATCCACACTGCGAACCCCGAGATCCACGTCCTTAAGAGTCAAACCGTCCCTGTCGACCACAGAATCAATTCTTGAAGCGACTTTTGCGGCTTCTAGGTCCAGATCCTGGTTACTACGTTGGAGATCCGAGTTGACAGACGTCGGATTCGACTGCTTCGACAATATTGACTGCGTCGAAAGCCCAGAACCGGCCTCTCCTTCGTCTTGAACCTTCTTTTGGCGACCCAGAACGCGGATCTGGTTAGGATCACGTCGTAGAATACTCTTAGGAGCAGGATACTCGCGTCTTTCGACCATGGGAGTAGTATCCACCGATTCCATCGGTAAATCCTCTTCGTCCTGATCCTGAGTAGCAGAATATGCAAGATTCTTCCACTCAGCACTCCTCCGCGACCCATCCATGACAAAACCCGGCTTCCTCGGCACAGAACCCCTCGACATCCACACTCCGACCAAATCGAGCGTACTGAGTCGGATCCTTCTGTCAGAAACGTTCGTTACGCGAACGATAATGGGAATTCCCGCCTGTGAGTGCACAATAGACGTAACCCGCATTGGATCTCGCCGAATCCAGAGAACCTGATCGTTGTGACGACCTGCTTTGACGTCGACTGACGCCCCAACATCCAAAATCCGAACTGAATCCGGATAGATCGGCCTCGCATGCGAACTGAAGAGCTGTCAACGCCCCTCGAATCGCACATAGACATCACCAGGCAGACAAACGGATCCGTCTGCGGCATCAACACGAACGGCTGCCCTTGTCATGGAGTCTAGACCCAGGATCAGATCCTGTCCTTCCATCGGACCAGCCAAGAGCGTGAGTTCGTAGACGAGCTCATTGGCCAAGGTCAGCTTCACCACACAGGATCCGTCGGTCTGGTACTGGGATCCACCGATTCCTTCACATACCTCGGCTTGGGAACTGTCGATCTTCACTCCTAGCTTGTGCGCAAAGCTAGAACTGATGAGAGAGACTTCCGCCCCTGTATCGAACAGCACCTTCGCCCCTGTATCGTTGATCTTGGCCAGAGCTTTAGCCCGATAGGTCCATTGCTCCGGTTTCACCGACTTCCACCATCCTTTCCTCTCGTAAGGACGAAGTTGGATCTTCATGACCTTCTTCACAGACGATCGATCGAACTCGTCCGCCACTGGACTTGGATCCGACTTGACTTCCACCACACCAGTCTCAGCGTCAACAAATGTATTAGCTTTAACTGTCCCCTTCTTGCCTGCATCACTGTAAGCGACGGGTGAACGCTCGGCGCACACTAGCCCCCGAGCTAGCGAGCGTTCTAGTTTAAAGCCTTCTCGACTTCAGGTGGGAGAAGTCCGGCATGGCGTGAAGGGTTGTACCAAGCGGCGAGCTTGTTGTAGAGGGCCTCGAGGGCGCGCTCTCCCTTCGCATGGACTTGATCACAAGCCTTGCACACTTCTCGGCACCGATCCGAGGGATGACCCATGCGATCGCAGCGATCACAACGGAGATTCTTCCAGCAGTTGGCATCGCTGTGGCGCTCGGACCCGCAAATCGTGCACGGGGATCTTGGTCTACCGTGACCGCGAGAGCTCGGATCGGTAGATTCTTGGACCACAGCGACCTGACGAGCCTCATAACGATCCTCGTCGCTGGATCCAGCATCATCGCTGTCACCAGACCCATAATCGCCTTGATCTTCGCCCTCACTATCGCTGCTCCGAGGATCCGAGCGACTGACAGTCGCCCCCTTTGGCGGCCATCGTAGACTCTTCACAGGGATCGGTCTAGCCTTGGATCCAGGCTCCGAGGCAGGATTCTTACCAGGATATGACGTCTTGGACGATGCGAAGTTCTTCTGAGCCGGGATCCGCGCGTCGGAATCACGCTCGCGCCCCTGTGGACGACGAGTATGGCGTGCTAGCTCCTTCAACGCGTCTTCAAGCTCATCGACCGAGCGGATCCGCTGCAGAGAGAGGCTTCGCACCAGATCTTCGTCATCAACCGAGCGAACGAAGCGATCCACATGAGCCTTTTCCGTCACAATCCGGCCTCGAATCTGAACCTTAGCCTTCTTGGCAGCGACATTGAGGCGGTAGCGATACTCAATGGGCAACTCGCCATCGCGCCGCGTCATGGTATAGTAGTGCTCGGCCGGCTTGACGCCGATCTCACAGTACTGATACATGAACTCGTCGACCGTAGAAGACCAGTCGCGAGTGATCGTCTGTGGAAGCTGTTGGTACCAGCTCTTAGCACCTCCAGTGAGTCGATCCGAGAAGAGATCCCTCATCTCTCGTGGTGAGAGGCGGTCCATACGACCCTTACGGCACAGACGATGGATCCAAGCCTTGGCTCGCTCAGCATCCATGTCACGTCCTGAGAAGTTCTTGATCTCCATCGTGGACGCGGCACGGATGACGGGAGCTTGATAACGTTCATCATCCGAGTCTTGACCGAGGTAGATCTCGTCGTATGGGTCTTCACCGTCGTCGTCGGACCCAAATCCGGATTCGTACTTGGGCTTCGCCTTGGACTTCTTGGGCTTCGACCTCCGCTTCTCTTCCTTCTCACGATCGACTTGATCCTTCGACTTGACCGAGATCAGGGTATGACCTGGCAACATCGGGCGTGCAGCACGCGGATCCTCGACTGTAGACACGCGAATAGCCTTCGGACGGCCTTCTGGAGCGGGAATCCGCTGCACAGACTCCATGACCACGTCGAGATCATGCGAATTCTCGATCTTGACGGGTGTAGAGTACGGATCCTGCACTGCAACCTCAGCGAGGCGGTCCGTGAGAGACCCCAGGTCGGATCCAGCGTGGCTGGCGGCCACACGAGGGGTAAATTTCGACAGAATCGACCCAACCAAGTTGGCTAGCGCGTTGAACACCGCCATACCGACGCCACGAAGCTCGGCAAACGTGAAAGCGTGGTAGTACGGCGCCCCATCGGCGGTCAGCGGCAGATCCGACTGCTTGACACCAAAGCCACCACACAGAAGCGTGTGCACGATGAAGCTCATGGCCAGATCACGGTCTTCTCCGACGATGTTCTCGAACTCTGGCTTCGGCACAGGGCCCCAGATCCTCGGAGGAAGCCGGACCCTGAGCGGCTTCAAGACCTTGTGCGACTTCGTGAGGTTTGCAAGCTGACCAGCGTTCCAGATGATGACAGATGAGTGCGTGGCCTTGTAAGGAGACACCAGATCCGGGACGTAGGGACCTTCAGGCCCTGGATCCACGTTGTCTACGACCTCTTGAGCAGATCCATCACCAGGTCTAGCCTCTGAGGCACCTTGGCGAGCACTGGACCGGCGATCCGCGGCACGCTTGGCTGCCTGAGTGTTCTTGGCTTCGATCCGCTTGGAGATCTGCTTGGACTTGGGGGGAATTACATCTTCAGCCTTGGTTTCCTCACTACTGAAGCTGAGAGTGCGCTCAACGGCGCGCTCGCCAGCGTCATGCTCCACCTTGACCTTTGGTTCTTGTTCAGCTTCGAGCACCCCCCGACGCTCTCCACTGGCGGATCTAGCAATAGTTCCGACACCGACGGATCCAGCCACGTCGGGTGGAAGAGTTCCGGGCTCAACCTTGATCTTCACCTCAGACGACATCGTAACTGAGGGATCCGGAACGAACACGGTCCAAAACGCAAGACCCGGTCTCGCGCTCCAGTTGTGGTGTAGCGGGCAGCAAAATCACTCTTGCTGGGCGCTTCCCACGTCAGCGTCTGTGCAGGATTCGGTAACGACCGCACCCTGGACACAAACGCCCCAGTTCTTTGGTCTTGTACCCGTTCTGGGACCGTGGACTCGAGATCCCGCGTTGCAAGCGCGGAGAAGACAAGATCCGTTGAGCCTTGAGCGGAAGAGACGCGCCGCAACGGTTACACGCGCGGCGTGGCCTGGATCCGGTGCGTAGCGCGACCGGCAGGACTTGACACGGGATCCGCACCGCGAGGCTTGGATCCGACCTTGAAAACGACCTTGACCTTCCCACAGTGTCTCGGGACACTGGAACTTTAACGTGGGCTGCTTGCCACCCACGGGACTTGGGGGTTGAAGCTGCACGAGGCGGGGGGCGCGCTGGGTTCTCCTGACCTTGACCGCAGCTGACGCGTGCCTCTGACCTTCCCTCTTGTTCGCCGCTTGGCCCGGGGACTTGAGCTTGAGGGGGGAAAATCGCAACTTGTTTGTTATCGGCCAGACACGTGTCCGGACCCAACTTATGTGGTCCACATAAATCCGGTTTTAACCCCGGATCCGGGTGTTCCACACAAAATCAGACCATGAGACACGAGATCCAGCACCTACCCTACGCCTACTACCTGTACCCTACATATTAGCCTAACTAGCCTAGTCTAGCTTAAACTTCGCCTTTCCTTCTGAGACTCGGGACCCACAATGAGGGACATTAGGGCCCTCTGGATCCCCAACCGGAGCTCCTGCGGGACGGTTTAACCGTCGGATCCACGGGGTAGACGGTGGTGAGAGACCGCGGCCTCTCTTTCTCAATCCGCATCACCACACCTACCCGGAACACACATTTCGAACGCAGACTTCCACAACGAAAGGACCAGCCAAGGCACACCGTCAACAATTGTCTTCGACGAATTTACCGTGCAAACCGTTGAAGTAACCGAGCAGAAGCCACGGATGAAGCGCGATCGCGAGGAACCTGTTAACAAGCAACATGAGCTAGTGAGGAAGGAAGCCGAGGTGAACAGACAGCAAGTTGTCGTGCTGCTAGACTGTGGAGCAGACACGAATTTGATTCGACCAGGATTAGCACCTGAGTTCGTTGATTATCGAGATGTTGAGATAACGAACTACGCCGGAACGAAGAAAGAAGAAAGGAATGCGAAGAAAGTGCGAGTCGACCTCAAGATAGGTGAGGTAACGTTTGTAGGAATCGAATTCACGCAGACGGCAATATCTCCTAAGCAAGATATCATCTTGGGAAAACCATGGTTTGCGCAGTTCCAGCCTCAAATCAACTGGCGAACCAACGACGTTGTCTTTCCCGAACTAGTCGAAAGACCTATTCCAATCGCAGACACGAGTATAGGATGAGAATTTGATGCCGATGCAGAGGATGTTGAAAGGCAAGCTACATCCGCGACGATGTCCAAGCCAGGGCTCGTCAAGTTTTCCGTTCGGAGTGAGCCCGACAGCATCCATTTACGGCTTGCTTGGATCAAGTATGTCGACCTAAAGGATGGTATACTCTATGTACAGGCTCCGTCTATGCGAGAGCTTGAAACCTGCTTGCTATCTGTCTTCGACATTCTCTTCGAGAGGTCAGAGTCGTATCAAGTCTCCAAAAGACTTCGGCACGCGGACAGCCTGGACTTCAGGGGGAGGGGGAGTTCGAGTACTTTGCATCCTGACCAGATAGAAGCCCAGCCTGATCCGCATCAGGAGAAGAGTCAAGTTGAGATTTGCGAAACAAGTAACGTACTGCAGCAGATTATGAGCGCAAATCGGGTACCTTAGCTTTTTGGCCATAACTTTGCACGGGTGGTGGAGAATTTCCAAACCCTTAGTAAAGCAGGTTGGTTGCCACACCGTAAAGTAAAGCAGGTTGGTTGCCACACCTGCCCTCGAAAGTCGAAAATTCGGCTATTTCCGACATCAGTTTATGGCGGGGCCACTAATCGCACGGAAGACCACTATTCGAAGCATTATGTGATAGACGGACAAAAAACAAACGAAAGATGTATTGTTTCAGTAACTACAGGGTGAAAGTCAGCTGCTTCTGGGGTCCAGCTTGACTGTCTTGCGCTGGCGCGGCTAAGCATACATCTTTGCTACAGCCGCCTCGAAATCCTCTTGAGTCCACATCTTCCTCTGGTGCTTGGACTCCAAGCAACGTGTGGCTCTGGGTGGAATGGGCCATAAACTGCTGCCACAAAAATCCCGCCAATCATTGATACCTATTCAGAAATAATTGATGCTGATTGGCTAATGTCACTTTTTGTGCTCATAAATTGACGTCGCTCATAATCTGCTGCGGTACGTTAGTGTATTTGATGATCAAATCACTACCAACGAGATCACGGCATTCGAACTCTTCCCCGCAGTCAACAGACGACGCGCGGACGAAGGTGTTTACGATGGAGAAGACCTTTCCACTGCCAAAAACGACCGTCGTGAAGTGGAAAGCAATTGCAGTGATGTTTCGCGATGGTGTCATCAACCCGTTGACCCCACCAACGCGATTAAAAGTCCGGGGGGATGTCATGATTATGGCCCAGGCCCGCTTCAAGGTGACGTCACCTTGAAGATGGCCTGGCGGTCATAAACAATGCCCGGTCTCGCAGCACCGATCCCTTTTGGATGGCTGAGGTGCCGAGACCAGGGTGAGTTCAGGGTGATGCCCCAGGTTCTAGAAACTGGAGGCACAGCACATCCGAGTATATACATATTGTGAACAAAAGGAAAAGAAGGTCATAATCATTAGGAACTTCAAGGAACATGCCGTAGGACACTAGGGAGGGCTCCGAGGGTAGCTCGGAGCCTCCATGCACACAACTAAGGAATTCAAACACATTCTGCGTTTTGCCAACAACCGACCAAGTGACCAAGACGTACCAGCTTTTGTAACACCCACTTTTGGTATTTTGGCGTGGCAGAGCAGAAACCGCAACTGTTGGAAAGAGAGGGTATGAGTCGTGGTTGCGTGATCTTTTGACACGGAGCAACTCACAGCTAACCTTTTATACGAAGCAGATCAATCCTCGCAGCGCACGTGTTCACTTTATGTCGTGTAGCTCGATCAGAGACTGGGATGGGAGCCCCTGGTTAGTCGACGTTGAGAGCACGAGACGCTAGGGGATGTCGACCTCGCCGTCGGGGAGAGTAGTCGCTGAAGCGAATAGAATGCGGTGCTTGCTCAATTTGCACTGTATGCGGATAGTGCTGGAACCGTTGAAACGTGTGTTGCTGATGTTCATGTTGGAGGGTGTGATTTCGCATAGGTCGATCCGTGCAGCTCGATTGATCCACAAACAGTGGTTCCTGATCGTAGAGTTGTCCGCAATGGTCTTGACGCCGCTGTTATTGCTGCTGATCCAGATCTTGGTGTTGTTCCCATTCGGTGTGCTGCCCCCTATCGTTATAATCCCACCACTGCCGCAAATGCTCGTGGCCCCGGAGCTGGCGCTCACGATCATAGTACTGCTCCCTTTCGACGTGCTGACCTGAATTATTTAGCTGCCAATCGATTCGCTGGTCGCGTGGTTGGCCATCTCCAAGGGGGATTGAGTGAGAACTCTCATAGAGTTGGTCTCGAGCAGTTCTCGATTTGTTGAGAACCAAAGCTGGTCGCGATAGTGTTGATATTCGAGAGTGGCTCGGTGTCGTGCATCACTGACGTCGAGTTGCTGTTGTTGTCGATACTGCGTCTGCCGAGTCCCATTGACCAGTGAAAACCAATTCCATGTTTGCTCTGTCGACCGATCGGCGACGTTGGTAGGTGCTGCGCTTGTTGTCGAACAATCCGGACGCTGGGAGGTCATGCCGGAAGATGCGCCTATGGGTGGACAGACACCATTCAGTGTGGAACGGGGGGAGGCGTCAGCCCGACTTGTCTTGCGATTTTGAGATCCATTTAGCGAAACGGTGGGGTGGACATTTGCTTCGCTTGATGCACCACCATGCTTCCTTTTCTTTTTGTTCCGAGATCGGTCGAGAATCTTCCGTCTCTTGCCAAGAGCACTGAGGTCCTGTCGGTTTTGTACGATAACCAAGTGCGCACACACTGGGCTAATGTAACGGCAACCGCAGTGGGGTCTCTCGAAGTTCACCAACCAGCCTTCATCGGGCACTCCTGTGTTGTGCGCACGCCACAGTGACCAGGAACTTGCACGAGTGTACATCGATGCTGCTTTTTTCTTCTCAGCTCCAATTTTCGAGCAATCGTGATTGCTCTGTGCAACCTTCGTTGGTAGATCGCAACCTGTATCGAACGCTTCTGCGACTCCTCGAGTTGCTTCACTGCGTCACTGATATCTTTCTTCTTGCACTTGACACGAATGCAAGGGGCGCCGGCTGTGTATGCAAGATTCGTTTCCCAGAACGAAACCATGTGGATTGCAGCTTTGACGACGTCCGGTTGTTGGCTTTGGCTTGTAATCGTCGCGCACCGGTACCGATGTCTTGAATGATTCAATTAGGTCGCACAATTTGGCAAGCAGCTTTGCCATGTGAAATCTCTTTCGTCGAGTGTAGCTCTTGATCGAAGAATTGTAAACCTCACACGGATGGTTGGTGACTGCTGATGCTGGGTGTGAATGGAGAATCTGCCACCTCCAGAAGCGCCCTGACAACCACTGATTGAACAAATAGTCTGTGAAGATCTTCAGCTCTGAATACGCCTGCCAGCGTCGCAATTCAGTGTCGCATACGGTTTCGAACTGCTCGAATGACTCGGAATAGTCCATATCGTCGATGACACGAAGTTCCTTGCGAAGGTGAGCCGTCCTCTTCCGCACGTTGTAGAGCACGTGGAAGTAACACATCAACGGGACCGCCGAATAAAACGATGGTACATCTTGAATACCGAGATATTGTGCATCGTCCGCGTCACTTATAATTGCATCAGCAGTCATGACTGTACCTCTTAGACGCTGTGCCAGCGCTGACAACGCTCCAAAACACAATGCAAAATCACGACGCGTGCGTTGGCTGACGACGAACAAACCGACCAACTGGTACGATCTGGCGGCATCCGTGTACCCACACGTAATCACAGGATAATTTACGTCACTGAGCTTGAACGTGGCATCGGCATGAAAGATCACAAATTGACCTTGCTGAGAGTATTGGATCGCGTTATCAATCAACTGGAGTGAGGTCACACCAAGAATGAATGGGTCGTCGTCCGTACCACATGCAACAACAGGTATGCCATTGCCGTCTAGGCAGGGCCCAAACACAAATGCCGAGTGCGGGAGTGTACTCGCGCCTGGCAACAAAAGCCCCTATCCCTTCGATCGTGTTGCGCGACCCTTCTTGCTCTCGAATTCGCTTGAGAGCATTCTTGATCTGGTCAAGAGTGGGCCATTCATTTGGTGGTTGACCGAGGGCACCGCAGTTCTTCAATCTCGTTTCGATGAGTCGCGGAGTCGCGTCGTTCTCGTCTTGCTCGGCTATGAAAGCTTTGCTTTGTTTGGTGATGCGAGGTTTGTGCTCGACAAGGCACGGAACAGCACCTCTGTCATGCGAATGATGGTTGACCATGACAACCCACTCGTCGTGTCCAGTACAATGGTGAACTTTCCAAACGACGGGGCACTTTCGATCTGGCGAGCACGTCCGACTCATACATCGAAGGCGCCGCTCAATCTTGGCTCAATCTTGACATGGTCGCCGCCACATACTGAGCAACTATCAGCATCCTCTTTATGATAACTCACTGAACAACACATCATCACAGTGCGGAAATAGGTGTACTCGGCCTCGGAGTTGAGGCGCTTGATCTCCGTCCATGAGCCCATCGTCTCGTCTGTCTTGTGCAGTATTCTTGCTGTTCACTAGTGTCAAGTTTTGAGCCACTCCTTTTCACATACTTATGTGGCCACAAAAAATTTCCGAACCGTAAACACCGTGGTCCACACTACTTTGAGTGCATCTGCTGTCCACCAGCTGTCGTCTTGTCCACCGATATCAAGGCCCTGGTCGATATATGCCAAATCCATTCCCATTCTGAGAATAGAGCGTTTTGATTGGGTGTTGATAAACCTACCCCTCAAAATCCATTCTCTGCCTGGAATTGCTCTCCGAGTCATGCCAGAAACCAGAATGATTCTGGAGATTAGTACCCCTGGGGTACAGTTGTGGCGAGGTTTGAAGTGCACGACGATCCTGATTGATTTGTGTGTCCACACCAATTCCTAGCACGAGAATCGATTTCTGGTCGACAAACCGCGCTAATTTGTGTGCATACACCAATTCCTAGAACGAGAATCGATTATTTATCGACCAGGGCCTAATGGACAATCTGCCTATGATTCCACCCCATCTGTTAATTCTTCTATGAAAGGCCCCCACCTTTTATGAATTTGAAAGCATTGATCTATGAAAGCAAACCGATCCTCTACAGTATGACCGTGAACCGAGCTCAGCCTCAGCAAGGTATTCTTCCTTTAGATAATCGACAGTATTACAGATTCATTTTCCAATAAGCAACATTTTCCTTGAGGAAAGCTGCGATTCGTGTCTGTTCGTCTCGACGTGTGGAAAGTAAGAACTCACTGCTTGGGATGTCGTCCATTGCAAGGTTGGCTTTGGTGCGCCAGCTATGTGGTAAGCCTGACTCAGTGCGAGAAACCACCCGCCAAGCTCCCACTGTGTTGTCGGTTCCCCCAACACGGAGATCATCAGTCGCGGTGAGGTGCACGAGGAGCCAATACGGCGAGTCTAGGAATAATCGAGAAAGAACAAAATAGATATCGCACTCATCGTATCGCGCGATGCGACAACATGACGATCCAACTCAGCCAGCTGGTGGATTACCAGCCACTTCACGAAACCCGTTAGGAGAGACTGATTCACGAGAGCCTGTCTCATGAACAATTCCGATGGACCGACAAGAAACACTTGCCAGAGCCCCCGCGCACGATGGCCGACCATTTGCTCCACAAACAACACGGTACGTACATCGTGCCCCATTTTAGTTGCACGTAACCTTCGATCCAAAAATTCAGCTACCACATAGTTGACTCTTCTATTGCCATGCGCACGAATTGAACATTATCAAAAGGCAATGGGCCTCGACCTAGCCTCGAAATCGTTCCCTAGTAGCAACTTCTGGAGGAGATCGATGTCTTCTCTTGTGAAAACCACCACCTCAGAGGAATCGGTGATTGGCTCGGGCCAAGAATACATGCCACCAGAGGAGCTGATAGTCGATTGTGCCTTCCACGTGTGGGCCTCGTATGTACTGCGTAATGAGGTAATCCGCGCACGTCGTTTCCTGTCGACTTTTGACTGGTTCTTGTTTGCACGCAAACGGTGAAACTCGCAGAAACGGTGAAGCCCACCGCCGAGTTTGTTGGTTCGCACATTGTAGCATGGCTTGCTCGGGTACGCACAACGCAGACTCTCGTTGTCAGCTTGGATTGTGAACTCTGTCGGTGATGGCAATTGGTCCATGCTGGTCGTCTATACTTGATAGACAGATGGAACGATTTCTTCGACTGGGTTTGCACGATTAAGGGTCAATTCCAAAGTGAAGACTCTTGGCAACCCACCGTGATGATGTTCGATCCTCGACCCTTCGGCGCGTCACAACATGACTGTAGATACCCTATCGCCAAGTTCAACGATGCACTACTCAGTACCTCCCCGTTGTCGATGGATGTCGCCTCGTCGGGCGATCCGGATGTTCTCGGCCGTGTTCGAGAGTCCGGACCTCTCAGCCAACTTCCGCCCTGTTGCTTCGATTGTGGTCGAGACTCGGGGGAGTAGATGTGGCGATGAGTCGCATGTGACAATCCTCATGAAGGTGATTTTGTTCCGACCAGACGGGACCTTAGAACAATCTCCCGGCGTCGGTTATCCCAGAATTGTGCTCGAATGCTTGAAGACCTGGAGCCAAGAGATTTGGCAAGGTCCCACGGTTCGGAAAGTATCCACCAAGTTGGTACACGAGACCATGTCCGACAGCGTTTGGAAGGATGTGGTCGTCAGGTTGTCTGTGGGTGAGCATCCTTTCACGGGAGGACATCTGAGACCTTTTCGTGATGCTGCCTTTCGACCAGTCGTAGGCTGCTCACCTCTTCGTGAGGACTAATACGTCGAGTCTCGCGATCACTAGAAGTGAAGAATTGTGGGGAGACTGGGGACTTCTGAGTCGAGACACTCCTGACCTCAGCCAAGTTTCGTTGAGGAATCTCACGAAGACTTCCTGGTCAGCAAGTTGAGGCAGCAAATAGCTCGATCAACCTGAACTCATTTCTCCACCCGAATGGGCGACGTGACGCTCGGGATAGTCTCTGGAATGACAGATCGCCGGTTTTGGACAGGCAGACACTTCAGCTTTTTGCATAAGGAATCGGGCGATGATGGAGCATTCATGTACCTATTAACATGCGCCTGTCGTGCAATGTTTCGAAACCTTACCTTGAACTATCGGCGATAGTTCGATAGTCTATCGCACTCGGCATACATATGTAGCACTCGTCTGAAGCATACCGCCGTGGGTACAGTGCTTCTGTTTTCAAAGCGTGCACAAAAAACCTTCAGATGATTGTGTATTAGTGCTTGCACGCTGTTGGGCCACCAGTCAGAGATGAGAAAAGACGACGCTAGATCACGAGAGGAGACTTGCCATCTGTCATAGCGCTCGCACGCGTTGGTGGTTGATCGTTTGCATACTCGATATTTAATGGGGTCTCCCGGTATCAATAGGTTCGATCCTCCCCTTCCCCCTTCATAACACGCTTGGTCAAAAATTACTCCAGACTCCATGATAAGTTTGGGCTCAGCCGTCATGCCGTGTGCGGAGGCGGTGCCTCGAGTGGGAGTATCGGTGTCATTATATTTGGAAAGGAAGATGAATTCCGAACGCTGCGCGGATAGATATTCTCGCCGTAGCGTCAGCAACTTCGTTGAATGCTCGGCAACAGTGCTGGGAGACGTGGGTCGCGTTGAGCAGCTCAACTTTCGGGCATGTGAATGCGTGGGTTGCGACTCGTGCGTTGAGACCCCTCTTATCGCTCAGCCAAAGCGTGAGGTTGCCTGACGACTCTGTCATCGACCGTCTCATTGAAATAATGGTTCGGAAACAGTGGCAATTACAGTAAACATCCAATATTCCTCACATTTCAAAGAGGAAGCAATGACTTGAACGAGGCTTGCTGTTCAGTTTTGAGGACTTGATACACTACTGCCACTTCAATTGTGCTACTTCAGCACTGGCAATCGTCGTCTCACCGCTTGTTATGTGGGAAGTGGAATGATAGGTGACGTGACTGGATGACAAAACTCGTCATCTTGAGTCGCGTAACATATCGCACATGGTCATCTGATGGCCGTGTGACGCGTCACGAGAAAGGCGTCAGAGCCGTATCTGCGCCAGCGAGTGCACGAGCAGCAGCGCCTTAGGGTGCGTCTCTGACCGTTGGGAAGCTGGCACAGTGGGCGGGGGTCCACTTGCTGCTGATGATGAAAGTTGAAGTCGATTGCGTTTCGTCGGTGCGAACAGCTATAGCTAGTAATATGCATTGGGGTGCCAGGGGCCATACGTGCAGTGGAGGCCATTTACTGAAGATAGTCATCAAGAAGTAGGGGTGGAAGTCCGCTCCAGTCGGGATGGTCGGTTGGGTGAAATGTCTGGAGGATGCACTTGGAGTCCATCGCAACATTGGCTGCAAAGCCGGCCATCTTATTGGAAGCATGAAGTTGGTGACGCCACTAGTGCACTTGAAGACGGTCGGCGGCAAGTCGAGATAAGGAATAGAGCTATCGAAGACTCTCCCTTTTGGGGTGGGCAGTACTGGGACACCTGGCGAAGGATAAGTTGGCTGTCTCCAATGACCGTAAGAGGTATCCATTGGAGTCGTTGCGCAGCTGTGAGTCCGACACGGAGGCCGTTGTACTCGGCAAGGTTGTTGTTGGTGGTCGGCGATGCCAGGCTCGTCGCAGCACTCCAAATCAGCGTGGGACTAATACCATCTTTGTCGACACGTAAGATTACGGATCCGGCGCCACCAGGTCCAGGATTACCCCGAGACCCCATCGAAGAACAAGAGGAAGTGCGACCGCCTTGATGCAATGTTCAGTGGAGGCGCGTACACGCAGGTGGGGTCAGTCCACATCCTCCTCAGTATAGCCGCCATCATACTACACGGTGCCGCCGCTTGGGTCTGGAGGAGACACGCAGTTAATGATGAATCCTCAGCCCTCGCGCGCTTGGTCGTTGTGCCAACGAGTGGTGTCCGGAGGATGTTGGTGCCTCCAGCGCCAGATGAGTTGAAAGCACATCAGGATTTTAAGGCTCCAGATCCAGAGGTTCGCAAACTTGTCGTGCAAAGTGGTAGCCCAATCGATTTCTTCTGCTTCGTGAGGAACGAGTTGGCTCGCGATCGGTGGCGTGATATCAAGCGTCATTGAGAAGACGGACTTGAAGGCTTCGTGGACAGTACTGGTCTTGTGTCGCCATGTGCCAATCGACGCCCATTTAAAGCGAAGGAGCTCCCAGATCAGCTGAGCGCTTGAGCATTTCCAGAAGATATGGAACACGTACCCGGATCCACTTGCGACTTACACCAATGAAAAGACCCGTGCCCCGTGCCGGCACTTCCTGGACGCTCTACAGTAGCAGTCAGGGTTGGCGTGACCTCCGGCTCGAGTCCGCCGAGCGTGGTGCCACCGACACACATCTTCTTTTTTATGGGGGTTCGCGCGGAAACCTAGGACCAGGCGGGGCTGGGTCGGTGATCTTTGAAGTCTAGCCCACGCGAAGGTATACCACATCAGTTGTTGTTGAAGTGTTCTGAGCGTACTTCCACACCAATGCGCGGTCGCGTGAGCACTGCAGTTTACATACCAGCCCCCATTAGAAGGCACGCTCATTGTTCGCAAGTGCTGCAGCACTCGCGCGCGTAATGGCCACACAATCTTGGAATGGGTATACTGTATTGTACTTCACAAGCTTAAAATCGTCATCTCCTTCTGCTACGCGTTGGCGTGGCACACGAAGGCGACCAAGAAGCAAAACCTTTAGCTGGTCCAAAGGTGTGTGGGACAGAACTGAATCGAACACGCAACAAAACAACCGTGCGTCAAAGAGACGGCTCGATCACCTGAAGTTGCTCCAGTCGGGCCCAACAGTCAACTGCCTTGGAGAGCAGACTTCGCTCGGGTTTCTCAAACTTGAATACCTTGCCTCGCAACCCTTGCTGGAATCAAAGAGAATCGCTCGAAGAAGCTCTACGTCGTCTCGTGTGATTGCAGTCGGGTCACTGACGATATCCACAGGATCTGGCATGGGTAGTCCCTTGACTACCGCCTTGCTTTTCTTCAGTTGCTGCCGTCTTAAAGAGCGTATCGCGCGACGCTTGACGTCGACGCGTTGCTGGTTCTTGTTAGCGCGCACGCGGTGGTACTCGCAGAAGCGATGAAGCCCACCGCCCTTCTTGCTCGTGCGCAAGTTCATGCATCGCTTGCCCGCGTAGCCGCAGTGCGGAGTCTCTCCTCGTTGCACGCTGTCGATCGCCGCTGGGTGCTGCAAGAGACTCTCCATTTCGCAGGCAATGATGGTGATTCAAAAATGATCGTCTTCTCGGCCTGCGCGCCCCATCTCGAGAAACGACGACTTCGTTCTGGTCTCGGCTAGGCGTTCCCGTTCAGTCAGACAGCAGCCGAGCCAGTTGGTTCAGCATACTTCCCGGAGAGAAAAGTAATCGGAAGTATACGACAAGTCGCGGGCTTGAAACCACAAACTCTGGCTGTGGTGGCAAAATCATGCCCGCAACACCCATCGCCGTTTTTGCCGTGCTGACGCATTGAATGCCCACCGTTGCGCAAAGACGGAGCGTTTCTGCGAGATCGATGGGTTGAAGAAAGCTTGCTGATCCGATGATGAGTGGAATTTCCATCAGTAATGAGGGCTGCCAACACCACACTTGTGGCTGGAGTTGGTCCCAAACATATAGAGTCAGTAGTGGTGCGGTAATGGTGGCTGCCATGTGATCATGGCTAGTCTGCTCTTACTCGTAAGTTAACGCGAGTGTCTCTACAGACCAAATCCCAATAACGTCTGACGTGCTCCGATCACTTCAAAGAATTTGACGGGAGGCCCGGCCGATCCGTCAACGCTCGAAGAAACAGAAGGACCGTGGTACTTCGAGTGCAGAGCCTGCACTACGGTGATATATGAATGAATTCCGACCATCGAATTCTTCCGGAGCGCATCACAGGCTCCAACTCGACACGCGGGAGCTCTTGATTGCATGCTTGAGAGAGAGAGAGAGAGAGAGAAAGAACAATCCATATTGCGAACTATTTTTAAGTGGGTTATGCTTGTCCAGCCTCAAGACTGGGGTGGCGCATATTCAGAGCAGGAGTGACACTTCTGACAAGATGAATTGGTCTCTTACGTTGCCGACTACCTCACGTCGACGAGCGAGACCTGCGTAAATCAAATACGAGAGGGTTGTTAGTTTCCGCACGTAGGTGTTCGAAGAACCTCGGAAAACTTCTCTCTTGCAAAGAGCTACGCGTCCAAATCCTCAAAACACCCGATGTAAGAACAGTACTCACGCAGCCTTTACTCTTGGTGGTATTCACACAGCACACTTCCCGGAACGAGCTCTATAATAACAAGCCGGCAGACGCGGTTCGAAACGATAACAAAAAGGCCTTCTTGCAGAAAGCAATGCAGATTCTCGTCCCATGAGGTGCTTCAACAATAGCGTTCAGAGCAGACGTTAGGAGAACACCATAAATGTCACAACACCACCTCCAAAGTTGGTGGGTTTGCGAGTTCCGGCTCGAAGCTGTATCTTGATTACTCGCCTTGCGTGACAGTGATGCAGGGCCCCAAGCTATGTGGCTCACAGACTTTTCCGTTTTGATATGTATAGTGCAGTTCAACTCGGAGCAAGTACACAAAAATTTACATTGCCGGGACCCGATGAAATGTACATGCGAAATGGTCGTAACTTCATGTAACATGCAAGCACCGCTACACCACGATCAAATCGGAATTGTAACACTGTCTGCACAAAGCGCGAGTGGAATGCCACTCAGTGCGGTGGGTATCCAGCCAGAGCGTCTTCCTCTCCAAACAACAGCGTTTGCAAAAACATTACGTCCTCTGCACTCCACGACTCTTCCGCAACCGCCCGCGCTGTTTGAGGTCTTCCTTCTGCACGCGCAACTCGCGCGAGTCTCTTCAGTTTGCGCTGCTGAGCGCGTATCCCTCTTCGCCGGTCGTCAACACGCGACTGGTTTCTGTTGGCTCGCTGCCTGTGGAATTCGCAGAGCCGATGGAGTCCACCGCCCTTCTTGGTCGTTCGCAAGTTGGTGCAGAGTTTGCTGGTGTAACTGCATTGCAGGTCCTTCTCCGTGAGAATAGCGTCCTCTACTTGTTGGCTTGGCCAGTGGAGCACATTTCGCACGTCATGAGCCATCGTGAACTTCAGTCCTGAGCAACGTTGCGCAGATTGTGTAATGACAACCTTGAAGGGAGAACGTCACAAATTCGCCATGTTGAAGTGGGTGTCTGTGTTTCCCTCTGATCAGAAGCCACCACTGTACTGTATGCGTCTTCCCACGGGTCGTTGGCAACCGTAATCCGAACCGTAGGAATGGCTGAAGACTACGTTCAAATGATATTCGCTATCTTGCATGCAGTCTCGCGTCTCCCACCCAGCCTTGCTAGGCCAATCGCGTTGATGACCACGTGAACACGCTTCATCTGTGCATTCCGTGCTGGGACGGCCTCGGCTAGGGTGCTTCCGTGGAAGGCCGTTTCTGGCGTGCTTGTTCAACTCGACGATCCGTTTGACAGAGAAGCATCTAGAATGAATTACTGTACATTGAGACCGTCTGAGCGTCAGAGCAGCCTTCGATTTCATGTGCGACGTCCAGGGCTCCCACTCGGACAAATCTTCCGTCCAGACAGTCGACCCAGGTGATCAGTCTCCACGCTGTGCCTGATATGCAGCTTCAACGTGGCGAATCCCAGTGAGGATACACTGCCGGTGTTTACTACATTTAGTTTACTCGAGGCCCTTCACGAAGTGTGGTGGTCGCAAGCGTGTGGTGGTTCACAACACCGCTCGCAAACGTGAACACCACGAAAAACTCGCGCGTACGCTTCGCGTCAATGCCCTGTACAACCATGCCACCCAGAAACCTTATTAGGGCTCTTTTCTTGGCAACGTTGTCACTGGTGAGTCTGGGCGTTGGACTGCTCAACACCCAGACCCCAACACCCAGACTCGCCACTGTCGTACCCAGCTCATAAAGCTGGGTACGACAGTGACAGCGGCGCTGCGCAAGGTTGGCAAGCTCTCGTGGCCACTTCTCTGTTTATCGCCTCTGCCTCCTCTGCTGCGCGGCTGTAAGCGGAAGTTCTGCACGGTATAAACATGAGGATAGTTCCGCCGCAGAGACGTGTCTCGACATCCTCTGGCTGATGACAGCGAAGATTTGCTGGGTTCTACCATCAGACGAAGCCCTGCCAGTGAGCCGGTCGTCGCGAAAAATCCCAGAGCAAGCCGTACGGCTTCCTTGCTTCTGAGTAGAGACATGCTGTCACCGCACCTCGCAACCATGACAGCTTGTCGGTCTTCCACGGACGCATGTTTTCTTCGCCACTCTCCTCGAATAATCACCTCAACCCATGGCAAGAGCCACGTGGCCTCGCGTGTCTCGCCGCGCGCGGGCGACATCCATCAACGGTGGCGCCGTGTCGATGATCCGTCGCTTCTTGGTGGATTTCATGAGAAGTCATCCTACGCGCGAGATTTGCATGGACGCGCGCTCTAAACTAGGCACTCTTTGCATGTCTTTTTCTCCCGGCGAGTCGAGTTCTCTCTCTCTCTCTCTCCCAAGTGCGGTGCTTCGATTCTTCTCGATCCGGCTCGAGTCCTTTTCTAACCCCGCGCGGCTGCAAAAGCGCGCGACAGATGAACGCGCATCACGACCACGAGAAACACCTTGCGCCTGAGGTTCCGACGGCCAACTTCAAGTTGGACGTTCAAGGGGCTAGCTGATCGGTGAGTTCCAGAGAGAGAGAGAGACACCTGCCAAGCCGGCGGTTTCTGGCGTGCTGGGAGTCAGCACCGCGTTGCATCTCCGGAGCGACCCCACGAAATTCTCACGAGAGAGAGAAAACACTCGGGGATGGGGACATTCTGAACAGAGAAGTGCAGCAGGGTCTCCGTTACATCGTCACGCAGGACTCGCCGCGAAGCGTTTTCCACGAGATCGGCTGCGAAGCACTGTACCGTACCATGTCGACAGTGTCATCGCCCATTCAATACGGTACTGTACCCCACGGCGTGCGTACACCTCTCCGCTGACTCACGTGGACATCACGGGCGACAGTGGGGGGCTTGCGTATGGGTGAGAATGGTCTGGAGGAGAGGCGGAGGGGGACAACCACCCCACGATTCAGTGCACCCACTATCCGCGATCGTTTCCGTTCACCGCCTGCCACTGGAGCGGTTTGCGGCGGCGAGCTTCCCGTTCGCCTGGATTCCCGAGTGGACCATCCAGCGAGCCAAGCTGGCGTGCGGCGAGAGGCGACAACCGGCTCGCGACCACGAGCTGTATGAGTGGGCGAGACGAGAACCACACGCGTCCGGCGACACTGGACTCTGCGCGACGGGGAACAAGCGGAGGCTTGACTTGACCGTCGTGTCGTGAACAGCTTCAACGTCTGACCAACGACAACGGACTCGACAGCGAGTACCACAACAGACGAGCCACCGATGTGTGCATTCAACTAAACGAGCCGCTTGTCTTTCCCTCGAGCGCCAAATGGGCGCTTCTCCCGCAGCGATGATTCGAGGCTGAAGGACTCGCCGAGCCGCTGCCACCTGTCGTTCAAACACCCCAATCCGCACGGTCTCATCTGTCGCAGGCAAAAAAGCCGTGCCTGCTGGAGAGCTCTCCGTGGGTACAGTACGAGCATACCTCTACAGCGGAACCCTTGACACGCTGCGACTTGGTAGGGTTAGCCATGCACCCTGGCGTGCGCGGCCTCTCATCTCTGAGATCACCCGGCTGTGGTGACGCAATTTCGGGCTGAATCATCCCGCACGATGCGTCCACAACGAGACACCGTGATCCAAGCAGGCTAGTCCCATTGCGTTTACGCCTTTCCACCCCGACACGATGAGTCCGGCCTGATCGGCAGAGCTGCCAGCTGCTGCTGTGGAGAGGCGAGCAGCAATCGTGTTCTTGGGCTGTGAAATATCGGTGAGACCAAGACCTCCGACGCTTCTAGAATGAACGAGATGAGAGGGTGGGCTTGAATTCTAATAGTTTACCAAGGTTGTTTTGGATTATAATAGTATACCAACGCAAAGCAAAGCAACGTAGAGGGGTTCCTTCCATCGCGCAAGGTGGGGGGGGAAAGGGTCGCAGGCGAGTCTCACACAACAAACTCGTACGGTATTACGAGGGTCGACAGCTTGTGCTCCGTCTGCTCGGGGGCAGCGTCGACGCTGTGGGCCTCGCCCAGCAGCATAGCAGTCAGTAGGTTAAGATCTTCGATGGGCATGGGTTCGATATCTTCGAAGAGATCGACGGGATCAGGTAGCAGGCTGACCTCGTCCACGGTCTTGGCGGGCGCGGCGCCGCCAAACTTCTTGAGCTGCTGGCGGCGGAAGGCGCGGAGCTCGCGGCGCTTGTTGTCGACGCGCCACTGGTTCTTGTTGGCGCGGAGCCGGTGGAACTCGCAGAAGCGGTGGAGCCCGCCGCCTTTCTTGTCGGTGCGCAAGTTCGTGCACCGTTTGCCTGCGTATCCGCACCGAAGATCAACTTCGTGCGAGGCATCGAGCGCCGGGCGCGGCGTCGAGGCCGAGCTGGTGCGCTGGCGCTTGAGCGGCAGCGGCGCGAGCTCGGGCGTGGGCGTGTCGAACGAAGGGGCGAATGTCGTCGGCCACATCTCTCGCTTCGGTGTGTGTGTGTGTGTGTGTGTATGGGTTGTCGGAAGACGGCGAATTGGAGAATGGCCTCCTCTGCGATCCGAGCTTTCGGCCGCCGAAGCGAGTGAAGATGTCTTCGCTGACTTGGTCAACAGACGTCGCAAAGTCCGGAAAGCAAGCCACTCCTTCGCGAAACGGCAAGCCGTCTGGGAAACACGGGTCCATTCGACGGCGATTGGGCAGCGATTAGCTCCTGAAACGCAAGATCGTCCATACTGTATCCAAGAAGGGCGGAGATGGAGCGCTCTCCGTGCCCTGCCCTGTCCACGCCGGACTTCAAGGGCACCGACGACTCCCTGAAACCGGCCTGCGAAATCCCGCGAGCGAACGGGCGCCGTGATTGTGGCCACCTCTCGGGGAAGAGAGTGGGCCTTCTCCCCTTCGCTCCTCCTCCTCGAGAGGC
The DNA here is from genome assembly GCA_023091665.1 of Pythium myriotylum. Classification (NCBI taxonomy): domain Eukaryota; phylum Oomycota; class Peronosporomycetes; order Pythiales; family Pythiaceae; genus Pythium; species Pythium myriotylum. Next base: position 3,000,934 of record JALJCQ010000017.1, on the reverse strand, counting down.
CGACGACCACCTGATGAACTTCGTCCCTTGTATGCGAGACTCCTGGGATCTTTTGGAGAGGAGGCCTTTCGCGTCGCTTTGTGGATGAAGGGGAGAGGTGAGTGGACGTGCCAACACGGGTGTCGACGGCCAGACTCAGCCAGTCAGCGAAGAGCGGCCGATCAATTGGCCGAAGATCTCACGACATGTCACAAAACAAGAATCTTTTCACAGATTAGCCCGTAGCCACTCAAACGAGGGGCAACAAGGTCGAAGAGATGGAGCTCACTTGCCGTGCGTCCTACTTTAGGCGCCTGATCGGCTGTTTGGCCAAACTCCACGGGCACTGGCCCTGGACAACTTCAAGGTGGACACCACTGGACAGGAGGAGCGAGATCCCAGCGTGGCAAGAGGGCCACTTGCTTGGGAGCCAACATGTCTATTGACGAGACCCAAAAAGAGTTGACGAAAGATAGCTGGAGGGGCACGGCATAATAAATGATACTATTTTACACGATCCGAGGGAGCTTTTCCTAGATGGGGGGGGGGGGGGGGGGGGGGTTACGACGACTATGACTCAACGGCACGGACGGGTTCAGACGACCCACTCTTGCTTGACGTGGTGGAGATCGTACACGGCCGTGGGGCTGCTAACGACCGGTTCTTTCTGTGCGTCGTGGAGCATGGAGAGGAAGCCGTTGCCGGTCTTGCTCTCGCCTTCGTCAAAGAGAATAGACTGGAGCATGGCAATGTCGCTGTCGCTGAGCCACGCATCGTCGTCGTCGTCCGTCGCGTCTGACAGGCGCGCGACCGGGTCGGGCAGCTTTGCAGTCTCGAGCTTTTCAAGTCGCTTAACTTTCTCGACCACGCGCGGCGATGCGTGCGGTGCGTAGGGCTTGCTGGCCGAGGTCGACGCGACCGAGGTCGGCGTCGAGGGCTTGTCGCCGTTGCTCTG